>WJFA01001913.1:0-18284 GCA_009870155.1 Pseudobourletiella spinata
GTTAATTTTCCCAGAGAATTTGGTGAAATTTCAAAGTTGATTTTTTCTGAAAGTAGGCGTTAGTTGGACGAAAGGCCTTAGGGTTAACGCATGCTAGGGGAGGGTCACATGTGCTATTAAATCCAAGTCGATCCGTTGTGGACACTAGACTGACCCTCCTCTTTAGTTAATATTCGCTCATTTCATTACATAACAGCATGAGTGTGATTAAATATTGCCGAGATTATCGAAAGCTTTGAGCCCTCCATTACGTCTTCAGGCAGGTATGCTTACAAAGCTCTGATGAATAAATAATCCATACTAACAACCAGTATCAGTCTACGCGTATCGTTAGTTTCACGCTTCGCTGTAAGTAACAATGTTACACACTCCCTCCTCTATAATCTTTACTTAATGAACATAACTTAAAATCCGAGAACAGATAAATTAAGCAAGTTTACAATCACACCGTGAATGAACGATTAGGTGACGACTGACTACTTCAAAGTTGAACTTGCTCACCTCGGGCAATCCTCAAGACCCGCATAACTCTCATGATGGTCGGATTTATAGGTATGAAGTCAGATTCCATCTTCTCCAACACGATCCCGACAACTGACAGGATGACTATAAACACATCTAACTGATTCCACTTGCTTCGGAAGTACCTTCCAAACCCGAGGGCCACTAGTTTCAGAGCTCCCTCAAGTATGAATACTGTTGTGAAGAAGTAGTTGAACAGCCTCAAAACGTATTCCAGCTCCTAAAACAAAGTTGAAGATGATGACGTGCATTGTGGGGCGCTATCAGACGCACGAATGACACTAAAATTACCTCCGGCATCATATAAAACTCCATCGCCATAGTAACCACATTGAGTCCTATCACCCCTGCTATAGCTAGGTCGAAGTACTTGGATGTGACGAGACCATGAATCCGTAAGCGCCATTTCCCATAGTTGCTCCAGTAGGGCGGCTGACGCATTTCTAAATATTTTACCAAATCATCTGTTAAAGCTGACATAAGAATTTCATACACCGGCAGCAAAAGGACACATACTTCGACGCTTCTTTTCCAGCTTTATTGCCCGCTCTATTGCACGCTGTTCCCGCTCCTCCTTTTCTTGCTCTTCTCGGCATCGGTGGAAGTTTTCAACAACGACGCCCACGAACATGTTGAGTACAAAGAATCCAACAAGAAGTAGGAAGGAAATAAAGTAAAGGAGTCGCCACTCGTTGAAGTTTTCCTTGGGCTGCAAATGTATTAAATTATGAATTACATACATTACTCCCGACCGGGAGATGCTGTCCATCTGGCAACGGCTTTCACTAACCTGCTTATCCACACCGATAGCATCAAGGCCAGAGTACATGATGCCAACCCAACCATCCTTTGAGGAAAGGACGAAGAGAGCCATCAGAGCCTGGCCAAGATCATCAAAATTGTATTTCCGATTCACCCAAACGTTCCCTGGGACAGCCTCGCACTCGGCTCTGGTTGTGATGTTCGATATATCATTCACGTTGCTCGTGCAGTAAAAGAAAGTGCCTACGCATAAAAATAGCAACACCACATTGAGCGGAATATCCGAGCCATATCAATACCAGGTCTAAATATTTTACTCTACCTTTAAACAACTGGACTCCGAGAATACCGAAGATGATGAAAAAGGTACAGCAAATCAACACAATATTCCCGATCGGCCTCAGTGACGACAGCAAAGTTTGTACAACTAGTTTCAGCCCTGGTGCACGGTTAATAACCCTTAGGGGCCGCAGTGACCGTAAGAGACGGAATACTCGGAGAATCCCGAAAATCCTAGGGCTGCAAATGCCAAAAGTAAAAAAAACTTCATGAATTACTTAACGTACCATTTTAAGTTCTCTAGGCATGGCCATTGATTAAGCCATATTATATACATATATACCATATACATTCTCCGCTCCAGTTCTTGCTAACCTGTGCATGAAGACTGAAATAACTTGATCGATCACGGACACGGTAACAAGAGTGCCGTCCATAACATTCCAGCCGGATCGAAAATACTGCTGGAAGCCGCCGACGGCAATTACTTTCAACGACATCTCAATGAGGAATAAAACGGTGAACAAATCATTGGAAATTATAAGGAACTGACGTTCCAATGAATCTGGTGGGATACTCGGCCGCTCCATGGCCAACGTAATGCAATTGAGTGCGATCAATAGTAAAATAAATTTGTCGAACGCCGGATACTCCACGATGGTAATGCAGCGTCGCCGGAATCTACATGGAGAAATTCCATAGATGTTAGTCTGGATTCTCTATCTTGTTATTTCACTGTAAGCTTGCCTGTATTCCGGTGAAAAGAAAAAGCAGGAGTAGTCCTGCCGGTCCCGCATCCAGTGCAGTGCGTCATGACATTTAACTTTGAAAGATGTCAGCTTGATGCTCCCACCAGCAACTGACGACAGAGGGGATCCCCTAATGCTGTTACACTGTGACTCACACCAACTACAAGACATTTTTTAGACTAGTACATCCGCAATGTTCTCTTAATGGCGACTGGAGTCGCAAGCATGTCTGCCTCCCTAGGTAGCTCTCATACCTGGAGTGAATGTTATTGTTGTTGTAAATGCCACGGTCGTTCATTTTCAAGTTGGGACTCAGGCTGGAGCGCCTCTCCTTCTTCCTCTTTCCTCGCTCTTCCCGCCAACTCGTCGTCCGTTTGAGGCAGGGGCTCGTCCTCGGTAGCAGATCAGGGCTCATGCTGGGGGGGCTCAGGTTGCAAGAGTTGAATGTGTAAGGACTTAGCATATTACCCTCCGCCACCAGTTGAGACGAGTTGAGCGAGGAAAAGGAAACTTGTGGACTGCACAAATCTGAATCCAGCACCGGTGGTTGGGGGGATCCCTGTGAGAGAGAAACAATATATTGGAGCAGACATTTACCCATCTTCCCAGCAAGCTACCCACGAAAGCCCTTACCTCAGGAGTGGCCGCAGTGTGTGTAATTATCACCGGGGCCGGGAGCAGATTCGCCGAAGTTCCCGCCCCTGTCTCATTCTTGTCCCAGCGTTCCCGGTTATTGCTCATTATGGTAGTGGCCGTGGCAGTTTTATTCGATAACATCCTCGAAGACTCTTGATCTACTTTCTGCTTCTCCTCAGCCTCCTTTTCCCTCTGCTCTCGCTCCAGACGCTCGGCGGAGAAACCTTCGACCAGGATAGCGACGAGGAGATTGAACAGGACATAATTACCGAAGGTCATTAGAGCCACAAAGTACAGGGCCGCCCACGGGCTCGTCTTCTCCATCCCGTTAAACAGAACCACATTCCAGTCCTCTTGAGTCAAGATCTACACGTTGTTCAGTTTATCAGAAACACACACGCATGATTTACATTTCTCCGTATGACACACTTCCAAGAGAAGAAAAGGAGCTTGACGTGAATAAAAAAACAAGATCAAAGATGAATATAAATGGAAATACATATCGTAACCGACTTTCCACATGGCTCCTTTCCGTGCCGAATCAGGGGCACGTGCTCATTCACAGAGACCATAAGTGGAGGAGCACCATGTGCAAAGAGGTACTATCGCCATGGAAGATAGAGATAGGAAACCTGGAAGACAGTGATGGTGGCCCAGAGCAACGTGTTAAAATTTTTCCGATCGCATTCGCAAGTCTGATGGCAGGGGTTGCAACAGAATTCGTTACAAAATTTTCCTCCGAAAATCATCATTCCAAGCAAACTGTGTGTATCACCACCCAACGAACAAAATAAAATCCGTATATGAGAAACTTAGGATAATCCTTGCCGAGGGGAGACTTTGATGTAACGATAATAACACGCTCTATATATTTATATATACGTATATCGAACTCTACAATATTTATCTTTTCCTGCTCCTCTATAAAATATACCGTGCACCCGGACAAGGGATAAGGGAGACGTCTAAAAGTCAGAACTAATCAAATGCTCAGAAGTCTTAAAAGTCCCCAAATCACAATCAATAAACAGCAACTGTCACTAGAAAGCTAATTGCAAGCGCTTGGGCTAACGATGGATTAGAGCTTTTCCAAGTACACAGAAGCGATGGTTGGCAATATTGGATGAAAATCAGACTCCATACAAATCACATCACAACATCCACAAAAATCTACAGCAGCACGGTGCAACCATGGAGTCCGCATTCACACAAAACGATCAGATTAAAGAACCACCATTCCGACAACATCAAAAATGCACATATCCAGCAATTATTCCGCAGTCAATCCGCAAAACTAGTGTGTAAATGCGTCAACATATATTTAATGCTAATTACTACTAACCCTAGACCCTTTTCTCCACAGTTCACAAGTACGTATACAAAATTTAGACAATTCTGACGTGTAATGCGCTCGAGATTCATTTTATGCTATCACAGTCGCTAGCGGCAATATCCAAGCCCGCTGGCACTTCGGCGCTGAGGCAAGCGCAACATTGATACATATGTTACAGGGCGTATGTATTCCAGCAGTGACTTCGGAAGTGAGCAAGGTACGGTCCCCCATTGAAAATACAAGCGGGAGTTGGGGCGGCATCAAGTGATGTACATTACCCTGAAAAATTCTAAGAAGCAGCTTCCAATGCTCAGCAAAACAAATGCATAAAAATTTAATTTGAAGGAGAATTTGATGAGTTAACTTGAAAAATCTATGAGCTGGTCTTTCAAATCCTGAAATTCACTACTTTCGTCACAGTGCTTCGCATTGACATTGTAAACTTATGATTTGAGTTAAGGTGAGACATGAACAAATAATTTGTTCAAACCATCTTATAGAATTACTGGATCCATAGGGGAATAGCTAATAGCTATTGAGCTTTTTCATAGCAAAATGGAAAGGGTCGAGCATCATTGCGTCCGATTTTCGACTCCCGCCCAGTATATGATCCTCCTACTGGGTGGAGTAAAGGTGGGGTGATATGATGAGATGGATCGCAAGAGAGAGAGAGAGAGATGCGTGGGGCGAATCATTCCGTCCGATATGGTCCAAGGGAATGTGCGGAATCAACAAGAGAGAGATCGCAGGGCTCCTTGTCACTGGGCTGTGTTTGGTGGACCGCTGAAGTGATCATAATTTTTACTTTTATGGTCCCACGACAAACCCCCATAACTCACGAACGTGTTAACAGATTTGAGTGATTTTTATTTCAACCGATAGAGAATTAAATTCTCTAGGTTATCCACCCAAAATTTGTTTTGATATCTTGCGTACTGTTGCTCAAAACTTCAAAAGAAATTTGCGAAATTTAATGAGGTTAAGTAAATGAAAATTTCAGCTTTTCCGAACTTTGGTTTGAAATTTTAAAAAAAACTCGCAGCGTTCATAAAATTCTGAGGGAAATCCTAGTGACTTTAATTCTCTATCGTTTAAAACAAAAATCACACAAATCGGTCAACGCGTTTTCGAGTTATGCGCGATTCGCAGTTGTAACGCAGAAAATTTCGTATTTCCCACCAGAATGGACCGAATGCTGAAATGTAGCGCGGAATCATAATTACTCGGTAGGAGAATCATATACTAGACGGGAGTAGAAAATCGGACACAATGATGCATTGTGTCCGATTTTCAATTTGTCCGATGCTCAAGCCTTTCCGTCGTGATATGAAAAAGCTCATTACAAATTTAAATTCCCTCCTCTCCGCTCCTTGCCTTCCGATGCCACTTCTTCCTAGCAATTATAGCTCTGAATCAGCAGCAGAACTTGTCACGGCGCACCTCTACAAAAATGCATCTCAGCAGAGCTTGGATGTAACCGGCGGCGCCTCTTTTCCTATTCCTGCCCATGGGCCACACCACTCCAACAGCACCGCTGCTTCAGTACATTCACATGGGGAAGGTTCTTACTATGTAAACACGAAGTTGAGTGGGCAACGGACCAATTAGTTTTCCAAATGGGTAGTTCATTTAAAGTGTCCGTAATATTAAAAAAATATGTACTCTTATATGTTTGCAGCGTACGCAATTTCGACAGGTGGGTGCTGGGTTTGCAAGTTGACAAAAATTTCATCGAGTGGGTAATATTTTAAAGGGGGGACATCTTTAAAGTTTACATAGTATGTGAACACTCCCAATGGTGTAGAGGTCTGAGGGGCTACAGGGTAGGGTGTTTGTAATAACGCATAATACGGAGCTCCCGTGACACTGTCACGAAAAATGAGAGGCATTCAAAACTTTCCCTTGTAGGAAACTTTACCCCTACTGTTATGGTAGTTAACCTGACCGAAATTCATGGGTGCTCATTGGAATTGCATTTAATAATACGACCAAAATGCTAGTCAATATTTTGAATTACTGATAATGTCGCTCATCGCAATCATTGTGCTTGTAGTGGCTGTCCGAATACAAGCGGAACATAAAGGTCGAGAAAGCTCCCAGACACCAGAGAAAGCTCAGTCGTGATAAGAGCGTCCATACATGACACGGGCACGGATGATGAAAGAAATAGTTTACCAACCCGTTCCAATTTACGCAATATTTGTTTAAAATATCCAATCTAATGAAAGTAAGATGCGCGGTTTTCAGAATATTTTGTCCACATACATGAGTGAGCAGACTCAAAATGTGCCACAGGGATTTAATACGATCCCTTTCAAGTGCATTTCTATCCGAGTTGGCATTCTCATCGTTGTTTGACCGTGAGAAGTCACGGTCACAATTCAAGCTATTGGAACATATCTTTACTATCGCCATTACTATACATTTTTATTGGGTGCAAAATACCTATAAAGATTTCAATAGTTTCAAATCCTTTGCATCTTCCGTGCAAGGCCACATCAAGTTAAGGGCGGTACACAATATGAAGAATCATTTTATCCAGTTGCATTATGCTTTCCCACGAAACTAAAATGGACGCTCCTATCCGACAAAGTTGGATCTGGCAACTCGAAAAACTCATCACTAATCGTCGCCAGGACCATGATGGGCTAAACCGACTGACTCACGAGCGCACTTATAGCATACATACTCCTGCTGGTTAGAATGTTTATAGAACAGTTTGCTGTAATATGTATTTTAACAACATACAATTCAATAGCAAATGTCTTTCCAAATGACAACCAAGGCTGAAAATATGTTTCTCCCTCCCAATATGACTCTCACCACGTCTCTCGGTCATGAGCAGAAGGAAGCACTTTAATAAACACTACAAGACTGACTAAGAGCGAGAGAGTGGCTGTTATGGCTGAAGATCCTTGAATGAGACACCTCTGAGACTGTGCGTTTGCGTCCACTCTAACGTTCATTCATGAGGAAGATGGGGAACGGGAGAAGATATACAGAGAGTAGTAAAAATATTTGTGTATGTGTTTTCTGGTGAAAAGGGCAGAGATAAAAAGTAAGAGAGAAAGAGAGAGAGAGAGAGAGCCAGACAGAGAGATGGAGTGATAGTGAAGGAAAATCTAGACTTGGCTAATGATCTAACCTGAAAAACCGTTACAAGGGCCCAGAGGAGCGAATCAAAATTTTTCCTCTCACAAGCAGTTTCACCTGACTGCACTTTGACGCAGAATTTGCATCCGAATAAGTTCATTCCGAGAATACTGAAATTGAACAAATTGAACACCCAAAATCCAGACCATTCATTCACATCGAAAAGATAGAGCCAATAATTAACTGTGTTTACAAGAGCTGTTCGTTCATAAATGTAGTGTTGTAACAATTTATACACTGTCAAAATATCTAAAGTAAATTCAAACAAGAAAATGCTCAAAAGAGATAATAAAATAAATATGAATACATATGTATAAATATATATATATATATATAGAATGACATCGATATTCAAAACCGGTCATCTCCATGAAATTGTCAAATCCAACAAGAGGAGAGAGAATAACTGGAGCAACAATCATGAGAAAATGTATGTATAGTATAATTGTCAGAACTATAGAGATAAAAAGGTTAATTTCATCATAATCATCATAAGAAAAGCTGCTACAAAAGGCGACCTCCGCTGTGACTCCTACTATGGTGAATATATTTATTTATATATATATATAGAGAGAGAGAGAGAGTGAGTTTCTCAAAAAATTCCAGCCACTTCCCCAAGGTTTTTAATGCGTTAATAATCCAGTCGTGTCTACATGTGAACAAGGCTAATTTAAAGCTAAATATTAGACAATGAAAATTTATTGCCTGGAACTAGGAAGTTAATTAAATCCATTCTGCATCTGTCATGCATTAGGGAAGAGATAAACGGAGATGTTCAAACGGGGATTCCTCTGCTAATCCTCGAGATTGCTCCTATACACTATTCTCCATTAATTCCTCTTTTATCTGAGCCTAAGCACTTGATATGAGTTGGAAATAATATACATATAAATATGCACTATATATATAATGAGTGGAAAGGAAACCTCTCCGTACATACCTGAAGATGAAAATAAAGAGGACGAGAAGGGCAAAAAAGACAGCAACATTATCCATGGTTTTCAGCATGACAACAAGTTGTCGTCTCAAATTAGGCAAAAACCGCACGAGTTTCAGAATCCGCAAGAGTCGGAATGTTCGGAGCACGGAGAGAGCTCCGCCACTCCCACTGGCATGTGCCGTCCCGTCGACTAATCCTTGGCAAAGTTCCACGCCGGAAAGAATTACGATGACGCCGTCAAAGACATCGAAGCCATTGCTGAGGTATCCCGTCAAACCATAAGCCAGCAACTTCAACAGCATCTCCACGAAGAAAACGGCACTGAACACGATGTTGCTCGTCTCGACGACCACCGTCAGCTCCTCCGGCTGGATGGAAATAATAATAGTAATAATGTGACATAACTTTCCCCATCTCTCATCCCTTCCCTTCAACAACGACGCTCGCATGGGCACGTTCAGAGGAATATATCAACAAACCTGATTGTGGTACTCCACACCCATGGATAGTGTATTAATCAAAATGGCGCCCAGGATCCCTTGTTGGAAATACTTGGATTCGACGAGTTGTCTCACGGCCATGCGAAACGGCCCCAAGTCCTCTTCCCGCCGTTTCCGCTCCCTCCGCTCACTGGACCAACTATCTGCCACCGAGTAGCGATGACTCGTATCGCTCTCTCGGGGAGATGGGGGCAAGGAGGGGAGAGTCAGAACGGGAGCACTGAAGGAAATTGGTCCTCCACGGCGCAACGATGTTGTCAGTTCACCCCAGTTCGGTATGCCCGACATGACCTCCGAGCCAAGAGCTACCTGTAGTGAAGGAATAGCAAGCCAGATGGTCACTCCGATTTCAAGGAGGACGAAGAGGGGAAGGCGAAACAGGGTCAGAACTTGCCTGCGGAATGGCGTTTAAAGCACCGCTAATTGCTAATAGTTGTGGGCATGTGAGTATGCTAGATCGCGCAGACGTCTCCCTTTCAGACTTGATTTGGTCGGAGGCGGGCTTTTCAAACATCGTCCCTAGATCGAAGCCACCATCTTCATTCTTCGCCCCCCGCCGATTCGCCCAATATTTCTTTACCTTCCGTTTACCCTTGCGGTACCAGTGGGCTATTAGCCTACGATTTCAATCAATACATACGACAGCGTCATCAATTTGTACCGGCTCTTAAACTACCCACATCAATTCTATGTCGGTCCTTCCTCAAGCAAACCATCAGCTAAGGATGGGAGTGTAAACAACATTAAGATGAGACGGTGGAAAATTAATGGTGGAAAACTACGCTCTCGATCCGCCACTCATTCATTCCCGATACCCTATACATCCATTTGGATTTACTTGAGAAAAAAAGTTGCCGTACGTACTTGACAATCTCAGAGTAGCAGGAAGCATGCTCTATTGCAGTGAGTGTGGAGGTGGATGTGAATCGTGCCCGCTCGATCCTCATACGTTCCAACTCCCGCTTCTTCGTCTCAGAAAACTGCGTTGCTATCACGACCAGGCACAAATTTATCATAAAAAATGACCCAATCTGAAAAGAGCACATCCCACAGATTTCTATCATCAAAAGTCTCATAGTACGAAAGACGGAGACATGGAACAGGCTCGAAAAGCAAGTTAGATCAGTTACATTCTAGTTTAAAAAAAAGTATTTTAAAAAATTCGATATGACTCGTACGACAATGAGGAGGACAAAGTAGATCCAATCCCAAAATGAGTGTGCGTCCTGCACATAGTACATGATATCCGTCCAACCCTCCAGGCTAATGACGAGGAAGATGGCTACCCAAGCGAGCCCGATGTTGTCAAAGGAGATGGCCCCTTGAAAGGGATTCCTTTCACCGGCCCTGCAGTCTATGTAATATTTGTACCAGTTGACGCAACCTGCCGCGGTTGGTAGGTTTGGACTGTTCGGCTGAGCCTCCAAGTGACAATCCCGCCCTTGGTACCGGTACGGAGGGAGGTTATCACAGGTATGCATCCCTGTAAGATATGAGATACTCTTTCAGCTTCACAGTTATATAGTACCGCGGAGGTACACCTCAAAATCTAAGAGCCCTAGTATTTCGAAAGGAAAACATTGGTTTGAGCTACTCCATGTCCGCAACAATGAAATGTGTACCCTTGGAGTCAGGTAACCTTTCTTCCGAGAAAATCACTCTCCTCGCACATCAAAACGAGTGGGAGATAGAAAGATAGGCTCGATTAAGCTGTCAAAATAACATCGATCAAGATCCACTACACCCCGGGAATCCTGGGAACTCAACCGTTCACTCACTGCCCCCCGTCGTCAGGATAGGGCAGGCGGTAGGAAGGATGAGCTCCGGGTTAGAAGGTCTACTTGGTCATTGACTCAATCTAATTGCTTAAAAAGCCCCTAACTTCCGGGCAAAGTGTTACATTTCAACTTTATTGACTTGCTTGTAAACCTACCAGCCCATAATTTCTCTCACCCGATCCATCAAGCGTGAAATCAGCTTCTCAGGATCCCTTCCAATGTATACTAAACCGGGCTGATATAGATTTACACAGCGTCACAGTGTGGCAAGGCAATTTGAAAGGAGTTGAGGATGCAGCACGTATCTTTTCCGGGCTGATCAAGTAAACATTTTGATGGAGCCAGGGTGTGCTATCAAACTGGCAAACAGATTGTCATGTCCCAAGTTTACGATTCCGACTGTTTTGACGCTGTCGATCCATCCGGAGATTACTATAAGGGTTAAAGCACTGTTGCATCGAAAACCCTTTCCACTTCCTCAACTCTGCGCCGAGTTCACCCGGGCTGCTTGAATATGCACCTCATTAAAGGTGGTCATCATCACACTACCCGCACTGACGTGTACGAGGAAGAGGATGAGTTTGTTACCGCATCCCCCCAACTGGGAAATTTAACGACTGTTTTTGTCTTCAATACTCTAAAATGAATGGCGTGCACATCATGGCAACGACCCGGGCACACACTTTTCTATCTCCTCCGTACTTCTCCTAAGGATGATGATGAGGGTCTAATTTTACGAACAAGGAACTCACCATTATCCTTGGGTAGGGAGCAGATGTAGTCTTTCTCCGCCTCATAAGATCTGTAGTAGGGGGTGAGTGACCTACGGAAGGGAAGAAAGATAGAACTGTTATGATCCAGCGAGTCATTACTGGGAAGCATTTACTTGACGGACACATGGTTGCGCAAGGCAGATAACGAGAACACAGGCAACATGTATGTACATTAGTTGATCCCATCGTCTAAAACTTTTTTCTTCAACTACGGTTTTCAGTCAAGTCACGACAAAATTAGTAAAAGAGCCAAGCTCTCTCTCTCTCTCTTTCTCTCTAAAGTATCGACCTACCGTCTTGATAAAATTATACACAGATCTGATCACGATATGATTTTTTAACGCTTGATATCTGTTACAAGCTACAGTATTCATTAAATAATGGTTGGTAATTTATATTAACGTGTTATTACGAACGCCGACATAATATTTCCGATGTTGGACAGAATTCACACTGGCGCATGCGTGGGTACATACTGCATACAATGATTGACCAATAGATATATACATATTATACATATATATATATATATAGATCGGACTTGTTCAGTAACCAACTTTTGTTAGTTTTAGTCGTGGAGAGATGAAATAACTTGACACAGTGACACACTTCGCAGTTCGCATGCTGGATATTCACACCACACTTGTTTAATTGAACGAGACGGTCTGAGGGTGGGGGTTATGCGGTTATTAGACGCTCGGGGAAGGGGCAAACCACACTGTATATATGTTCAATTCAAAGGCTCAGAGATTCGTCCTTACGCTAGGTTTGAGACTCGGGCGGCGTAGAATGTTTTCAAGTTTCTGTGTCGGACCCAATGTACGAGAATTACCAGAGAATTAAAGCAAGTCAAAGGAAATTATTTGAAATGGAATAATCAAATCAAAGTGGTTCATGGTGGAACATATCAATATATTGTCATCAACCCCACACGTGCAGTATTTTGCTTTTCGTATTTATGGGAGAAATGAAATAAATAAAATTTTTGACTGTAAAAGGCCAAAAATATAATGCTACTAGGGTTTGCGGAACGGGAGGCTTTCTTACCTAGGAAGTGAGACGTTCGGAGGAAATTGAATGAAGCAGCGCTGCCGTAAAGTTCCCGCCCACAACTGCACTCCTATTATTCCAAAAATAAAAAAGACAAAAAAACAGAGGAGAAGCACGTTGCCCAACATCGGCAAGGTATCCAGAAGAAGCATCACTAATATCCGCATACCTGTAGAGAAACACAAGGGCAAACATGTTTTTACGCTGGTAAAAATTGTGTACGGATTCAGTAACTTTGGAAATAAATTCTATGATCACGGATTGCTCATTGTACTACGCCACTCTGAAACCCAATCAATCAAGATCATCATCCTTTCACTTACTCGGTATGCGGTTTATAGCCCGTAACGGTCGAAGGACCCTAATTGTTCTTATGGCAGATAAATTCACATTGTCTGCACTTGGGACACAGTATTCGGCCAACCTGATGAAATTCCAGAATAGAAACAGGGAAAGTTAGTGTCAATTTCAAATTCATCATCTGTTGAAACGAAACGCTGGATTGCATTTTCATTTGGTGGACCACCGGTTTCCAACGCCCCCTCGTTTACCCAACCTCAAGAATGACACAGTGTGATCTTCAACGACAGCTGGATTTGGGTCGTCCTTTATAAACTCTGAACATGACTCCAACACCTGCACCTTTCATAAGATTCTACTGGGGCTTTTACCATAACTCCTGTCACAAAGGAATGTTAAACCACCTTGGATTGAAAATCTGTCGAGGCTGATGAAATTACAAAAGTCAAGAGTTCAACTTCCAGCAGCTGCCACCGACTAAACCACATCTCTCAAAACAGGCTCAAACTTCCAACTTCACAAATGTCACTTTGGGTCTAGACGCCATATAAACTGATGTTACGAGGCTTTTGCACACAATAGTAAGATCCCTCATTTTACCTTTAACTTTCTTTCCAGTCGTCAAAAGAAAACCGCAGGGGAACTGAGCGAACCACCCGCGCCATTTTCTGAGGGTGACATGTACGTGCGGCAAATTCTAAATCTCAGAGAGGGCGAGGACGGAGACGAAAGTTTTCAGATTTAAGATATAAAATTGAAGGAGTTGGAGTAGAAGCGGTCATTCCGGTTTTAGGTTTCTAATCTCCAGTTGATGTGAAACGGAGGTTCGGAACGCCGCCGTCCCTTCCAGTCGCACGGTATAGACATGATCGATCGTGGATTCCTGGAAGTTTTACTATGAAAAAGGCAAAGTTACCCAGCAAATACGATGAAGCAGTCCAGCCAGTTCCATCGGTCCGCGAGGTAGGCATTTGTCCCGAAAATCCCCATCGCGATCATTTTGACGAGCATCTCCGCGGCAAAAAAAGCAAAAATGCAGTCATCCACGACCTAGAAAAAGTTTCAAACTTTGTAAAGATAGGTTGAGAAGAGAGCCCGTGCTCCCATGCACCGGAACCGTGCACAAGCACATACAGTTTCGAACAATATCGTCTCCGAGGAAATAGCTAGGTAGGGGTGAAAGGATGATGGATTAATGTTTCAAGTCTCAAAGAATAACCCAATAGTGAACAATTTTTTCTCGTTGGAGGGAGGGAAAGTATTTGCAATTACGAGGTCAGTGGCGTCTCGCACAGTGTGAGCTGTAACAATGGATGAATGTGCCAAGTTTTCGGAGAATCCTCAAACCTAGCACTTTCTCGTCTGGACATCCTCCTCCTCGTTCCAGTTCTCAATCAGTGGAATTACTCTCCGAACCGAGGTCGACGCCCTGATTTTTTTTTACTTGTCACTTGTCACGATTAATATAGTTCTACGCTACTGCAAGAATGTACGATTGGAGGAAAAAGCTCGTATAACTCGAGCAAATAATCAGGTCTGTCGTCGCGTCGCTCAGGGTCCATGTCCATGATGACACGTACATTCATAGTGTCATCAAATTTGTTGGACAGAGTTATACTCTGATTGAAGCTATTTCGTGTAGCTTGTCGTGAAACCAGCGGGAGTTTCCAGAATAGAAGAATAAAGTAGATGATGTTTCCCACTGGTTGTGGAGTGATTCTTTTTGGGAATGGCAGAGCGTGGGAGATGGGAGATAGAGTAGGAAAAGGAGAGTGGCAGGTTCGATTATGAAAAAGTCGGCTCACGTATTATATACTTTCGACCGTGATTCTCAGGATTTGTTCTTCTCCAGAGATCAGATGTATATGACATGCGCAAGACGCTTCGAAACGCCCTCTCTTTTGAGTCCCTAAACAAATATTTCCTAATTTCATCCCGCACGGCCATCTTCTCCTGTCAATAATATGTGGGGAACGACATTGTCTTCCTCGAACTCTGAACAATGCTCAAAACTGCACCGTAGAAAAAAAACTCTCTATATGCTGCGGAAGTCATTACATAAGCTAAATTACGGTTAAATTACTGGAAATGGTGGAGATAAATGCTCAGGATAGCATCCGTTCCTATCATTCCGAATGTCTTTTCCACCCGGAGCTCATGTCGCCGAAAGTAGCTAATTGCTATGACCTAGTCTTGTAGATGCGTTAAAAATCCCGAAACAAGTTGGCCTTATAAAAGTGGGTGGAAGCGCACGGCGGGTTGATTTAATTGTGTGATCACTCTCTGCTACAGGGAGGAGAGTTGTGTGTATAAAGTCCCTACTCACTCACCGCCACATAGCATGTCCGAAGTAGAGCCTTCTACACGTACTCTTTGATCCTCCCCATATGTTCTCCACTGTTTTAGCGTCGGCAAATTGAAGTTCACATCGACTCTGGTGCAGCCAAGGGAGGAGTTGAAGTTAAACTCTTGTGGAGTTGAAGTTAAAAGAATAAAAATCGATTTTGACGACATGGATTCGTGCCAAGGAAAGAGGATCGTGCCAGCTCGGCATTAACATAAACAGAGCCATGACGTTAATTTCATTAAACTCCAATAAATATTTTCAATGCTCCGCATGTCGCAATCCCAGCCGGAGCAGTGCCTCCTTTTTTTTGTCATTTAAATGCTCTTGCCCAAAGGAAACTCAAGAAAGATAAATGGTGGGGATGCAGGCGGCAAGGGAGATGGTGGTGGATGTGGGATGTGGAAGACTGGACCACGTGGAACTACTTATGCAGTCTCTTATGAAGCTATTTAGTCGTTCAACCAAGCTCCAACTATTACTCCCGCACATTAAAAAATCCCATCCCCTCTCCGCGTAAATTACCCTGGTAGTTTATTTCGCAGGGTGATGGGAATCAGCCGTTCTGAGCGTTTTACGTTATCGTCCCTCCAGACGAATGAATACTGCATGTCCTTTCACTCACAGTCGTCCGTCATCAGGCTACACATGTGAGCATCTGCTCGGGGGCACTCACATGCCCTTTTGAGACAATCTTGAGGAAATTCTGCTCGGGCACGTGTAAATATACATACTTATACTACAAGGGACCCTCAAATACCCGCATGCACCTCCCCTGTTCTGGATCCTCTTGACCATGAGGTCATCCTCACCCTAACGAGAGATATGTTTAGGGTACGGAGCGGATGTGTAAGGTTCAAGTTCCCGGAAACAGGAGCTTATATGCGCCCACCTTTACGCCGTATAGAATTGCTCTCACCTCCCCATAAATTATGTAAGGGAAGACAGGGTTTGTAAACTAGGCAAAAATTCTGGGGAAAATGAGGACACAGGGATGCAGCCACAGCCTTACATGCCGGACTGAATATAGAGAGACGGAGTTACTGGGAAATAAGCAGCTTTGGGATATCAACGTGGGGGAGGGAAAGTTGTGGAAAAACTTTTTTTAATTCACCTGAAGAATTTGACATCTGGCCGTGTCGCAGCGGGCATAGTCCTCGCAGGGTCGGTACATCCCCAGGGTGACGCAGTTGATGAGGATCACTAAAATGCTAATTCGCTCGAACCACGTGAATACTCGAGTTAAGGAAATTTTCGTACATGTTCTCACAAATGGCCTTGTTACATGGAAGGCAGTTGGATGGTGGGTGCACTTCAGCGTAGTACACTCATAGCAAAGCTCAGATAATTAAAAATTCATGCAATAAGTTCACACAGAACGGCACTTACTACACTTAATGTGTAGCACAGGAAAACAACTAAATCTACCCATGTTCACGACACGCACATGAAACAACAACCCCTCCACTCAACGCGCATCCGTAACCCAATGGAGTTGAGAGGAGGATACATGAAAAGCCCGAGATCATAAATAATGTGAGGAGGTGACAGGAGCGGAAATAAATAGTAGAGGGATGCTAGTACGTCCAGTGGCATCGTTTCCCATGCGAGCAGAACTAATAATGCCCTCAAAATAATGTACTATCCACTTTCCACCATCCGGAGCTAAATTAATATAAATGCTTCCCTCCCCCCCCCTCAGACACAGTTAGTCGACGGAGAAGAGTCAAAGTAGAAACAAGGGTGGTTAAATCCTATCCAGTCCGCCAAAATTTGGTTCCCAATTCAAACGTTCATAACAGCGGTCCACACGGTCAATTTAAATAAACCCCGTCGCCCCTCTCACACATGCGAATAATCCTGTGTACTACTACTCGTGAGTTGGAGAGCCCCGAGTGCCAAGTCCACTGCAATCGTGTTTCCGGCTCCAGCACCTTATCTGTCCAATTTATCGCCACCCATATACATACGCATCCCTCCCGCAAAGTTTCAAGCCAAGAAAGTTGTTGTTCATCGTCCACGGCCGCGGAAGTTCCTAATAAGATTCCCCCGCTCCCAAGCTAATATAAATAATCGCATTTGATAACCCTTCTGACTCATCTCCAGTCCTGGTACTAGTGCCACATACGTAGCAAGGACTCCCACGGAATCCTCAGCCGTGCCAATAGTGGAGCTAAGTACTTATACATGCCTTCCCCCAAACAGCAGGGTTTCTCCATTTCCTCCTTCCTAGTCCGCATCTTGGGTGAGAAAGTCACGGTCGTACACACACACACACACACACACACACACCATGATTCCCAACATGATAAATATGTACAGGGAACTTTTCCGCCTCATTTCCCGGCCAAGATCCACGCGGGAGTGGTAAAAGGTGAACCTCAACCTTCTCACCCACTGTAAAACTTCCAAAAAGCGAGCCGCACTCCCACATCCTGCGACCTTATCTACAGGTGTATATACTGTAGGAGTAGGATCAACATGATGGAAGAATACCATGAAGAATAGTGTGTGGTCTCGGAGACTCGGGAGAGGAAAAACTCTTGGGTTTGATGTCATTCCAGCCCATTATCCGTCTCGTCTGTGGTGCGGAAGGGCAAGTTTTGATATTAATCATTTTATTATGAATGACGGAAATGTCTGGATTCTTCATCAATTCATTCCACCCCGGGTTTACTCACTCCCTCATTCCCACATATCCTCATCAGAATGACGGAAGGCTCTTGCTTGAGTGAAAGTAAATTCAATCGCGCAGAGGCCATCCCACTCCTCCTCCACTTCCCTTCACTCACTCTCACAAGTCAGAGAGTGAGCGAGCTCAGTGGAGTCACCACAAACCCATTATTATTGTACAACTCGGCGGCCGTCAGTCTCAACTCCAATGCCAGAGAGGAAATTAAATTGACCGCATCTGCTGAAAAACGCTCGACTGCTCCCGACACAGAGTTGGTCCACACAAGATAGACAGTTGTCCCACCACTATAGTCGAGTGGTTCCCCTCAAAAGTTCCTCCGCATATGGATGTGGAATGGATGGAAGGGAACCCAGTGTACTAAAAACTTTCCAAATTTTCTTGGCAAGGGATTAGTGACCTATACATAACTATATATCCTACTCGGGTACATTAGTTTGACTGTTGTGTGTGTGTGTGTGTGTGTGTGTGTG
>WJFA01001914.1:0-18280 GCA_009870155.1 Pseudobourletiella spinata
ACACACACACACACACACACACACACACACACACACACACTTACTGATAGAGTTTGATAAAAAAAGATCAAAGTGGCATGATGGTGATGGTGGTGAGTAAGTGGAGGAAATCTGGTGCTGTGCTGTGCTGTGCTGGCTGGATAGAAAGTAAACAGAGCAGGCCACGATATACCAGGCCGGGTTATGAGCATGTGAAGAGGTTTTATCGGCCATGGAATGTGCATTCTGAATGCAGCGATAATTCATGCAAATCACTCTGCGACCAAATTAGAATTTTTCACATGTGTGTATATAGCTATGATGATGCACGGGGGCTGAGGCTGAGATAGTATTATTAGTTTTTGCCATTCCAATTATCAGTCAGTAACTCTTGCCAGAGCTACAGGCATGGTATGACATAATGCGGTTGTGTGTGTGTGGATGTGGATGTGGATGTCGGTGACTTGGGCATCGAGAGATTGGGACAGGAAAATATAAGAGAGGATTTCTCCATCTGCGTGCGTTGTCATCATATTTTTTTCTTCATATGCTATTGAACAGTGGGCATGGAGGAGAGATTTGCTGTGTGAGAGAGTCTGACTGACTGACTGACTGAATGACTGACTGTGAGTATAGCAATAGTAGTGACGGAGGGGAAGAGGAGGTGGTAGTGGTGGAGAAGATAGATACGGGAGACAGAAGAAGATTTTTATTTTTTCATATTGAAATTTCCCACTAGTACGTATATACTATACGTAGTATACTACTCTGGTAGATATCAGCGGAGGTTCCAACGTGGATCAAGTTGAGCTATATGTATGTATATACACACATTGAGCAATAGTGTATAGTAATAGCAATGGCACTCTCTCCATCTTTTTCTCATCCCTTCCCTTCTGGCTGTCAGGTTGACTTTTTTCCCGTTGCCCTATGCCGGTGGTGGTGGTGGTGGTGGTGTGGAAGGTTCCCTTTATTTTAATAGCATTTTGGAGAATACTTGGTACTCCTTACATATATATACTCCTGCCACAGATCCTCCTCCTCCTCCTCAATCCTCCTGCCTATTGCTACTGGCTATAATTTTATTTTTAAGCTAGGTTATGTTCTCCATATTTAGACACTTTGGAAGAGACGTTCCAGTTTTTATGGGCAAAGGGGGTGAGAGAGAGAGAGAGAGAGAGAGAGAGAGAGAGAGAGAGCTGTAGTACAGGTTGTGACGTGAACAGTAGAGTGCATGCTGCTGTTGCTGTTGCTCCTGTTTCAATAACAATATCTGACTGACTGACTGTGAGTGAGTGAGTGAAACGATGGAGATGCATATGTATTTAATAGTGTGAGCGCGGGTGGGAATGGAGTATATATTAGTAGTAGTGCCTGCAAGGGTGCGTGTATGTGCGGGAGAGTAATAGGGCATGGCCTGGGGTTGTTGAGAATGAGAACATAATATGAGATGCACAGAGGGAAGGTCCGCGTTGCATTTAAATTAAGGTAGGTTCCTGACAGTACATGTATATAGTGAGAGCGTTCCGGAGGAGAGGACCGTTGTTGGCAGTTCCAACAAAACTCCTCCAACCCGTCGTCGTCGTCGTCGTCGTTGCGAGTAATAATGTGCGGACGACGACAGGTTCTGATGCATTTCGGTATTAATGCCTGTCTCTGTATGCGTACGTGCGAGCGGGTGAGTATGCCAATGGCTACGCATGTGTGTGGGTGTGTGCGTGTGTGTTTTCGTGCGTGCGTGCATGTTTGTAAATGTGAGCCGGTGAGTGTGCCAGTGGCTACACATGAGAGTGCGTGTGTGTTTTTAAATGTGAGTATGTCTGTGGCTACGCATGTGTGTGTGTGTGTCTAAATGTGAGCGTGCGGGTTTGCCAGTGGCTGTGCGTGTGAGTGCGTGAATGTGTGTAAATGTGAGTGTGTGTGTGTGTGTAAATATGTGTGTGTGTGTGTGTGTAAATATGTGTGTGTGTGTGTGTGTGTGTGTAAATGTGAGTGTGTGTGTGTGTGTGTAAATGTGAGTGTGTGTGTGTGTAAATGTGAGTGTGTGTGTGTGTGTAAATGTGTGTGCGTGTGAAAGTATCCATAGGTGAGTGTGTGCAAGTTTGTATGTATACGCGATTGTGCAGGGATGTATGCATTAAACAAGTAGGCAGGTAACGTGTGTGTGTGTGTGTGTGTGTGTATCTGGGATGTGTGTAGGACCGAAACACTATTAGGGCAAGTATGTGTGTGTGTATGCACAGATGAACGTGTTGTGCCTATGGTTGCGGGGTGAGTACGTTTCCACTTTATATTTCACTGCCACGCTGTCGTCGTTTTTTGCATTTTACGACCCGCCACTATTTTCATGAGATTCTCTTCCCTCTGTCTCACTCAGTCAGAGACTCAGAGCCTCTCACAGTCACAGTGAGTCGGTGCGTTGTAATGCCATGTTGTTGTTGTTGAGTTTTACAAGCACTGGATAGTCTTGACTGGGGGAAGAATTTAATCAGTTCCTTCGTGGGTGGAACAAGGCCAAGAGGGAGCTTGTGTGTGTGTGTGTGTGTGTGTGTGTGTGTATGGATGCCAGGGAGAGACAGAAATGGAAAACGGGAAGTTGATGAATGATGTCCGTTGTTTTGAATGTCCCGAGGGGAGTTGTTATAAGACTGGAATAATAAATGATATTCCAGTATTGTAGTAGTAATAATAATAAAATTGTAAACATTATTCTGATGTCGAACTGGATTTCTGATGCTGTTGCTGCTGTTGCTGGTCAGCTCTCTGGGACTGATATTGATGTAAACCTGTCGTGCATCCGAAAAATAGTGGCGGGTGGACCCTTTAGGGTTATCCTATTCTATATAATAGCTATTTGTAACCCGGATGGATATTTGAGAATGACTGTTGTCTGTGTACTGTTAATGGAGAAGGTTTTGGGGAAATGTATCCGTCTAATGTATTGTCACTTACTATCCAGTATCCAGCCGTCGTCGTCGTCGTCGTTTGTATGCAGTCCGCACTGTTGAGGATTGAGTACCCTGGCCGGGGCCGGTTCGTCCGTCACTGATGATTACGGAACGGCTACGTGCATATTGTGGGCCTTGTTCCTTCTCCTCCTTCGTCTCCTCCAGATGAGCTTCATTGCCAGATCCTGACCTATTTAAGGGGATAAAAAAGTTAACGGACAGGCCTTTTTAAAGGGCCAGAAGTGGGGCTATAAGGGAGAGCATATAGTTTGTTGTTGGTCATGGGAGATTCTCGCATCATCCCGGGGAGGATGCGCGTGTGTGTGTGTGTGTGTGTGTGTGGTGGGTGGTGCTACGTATAGTTGTTTTTGTACACAAGAGAGCAATCTTTGATGAACCTTTTTAGCTTGGAGGATCCAGTGTAGTGTAGTGTGTGTGTGTGTGTGTATAGAAGAGGAATTATGTAGCCTTGGACCTGATCCGTTGAGTGTTTATAAGGTAAGACAGGGAATGAGAGAGGGATGGGAAAAAAATATAAAAAAATAGAGACAAGAGGAATCGCCTCAAGTATCCGCGTTGCGGTGGATAAAGTATTTGGATCACTCTTTTCCTTTTTCTCTCTCTCTCTCTCTCTCTCTCTCCACAGTGGACCTCACTGGTAATAATTTCCCGTGAAATTATTATCCCCCAGCATACTTGCTCCCACCAGCAGCACTTCACCTCTCCGACAACAAGCTTACTTACTTTTAGATTTGTGTTAATTGGTCATACTACTCTCTGCCGGCCGGTGGTTGAGAGGGTTGAGCCAAAGTCCTCAGGTGTTTGGGACTCACATTAAAATGGTTGGAGAAGGATGATGATGATGATGATGATGATGACGATGATCCTATCGTATGGCCTGAAGGAGCAGCTTTTGATTCCATTCCAATAATGCAATGCTGAGGAGGTTCCTGTACATGTTGTCCATTAGTTTAGTGTTGTGGGTGTTGTTGTTGGTGGTGATTGTGGTAATCAACTGGGAAGGATCTGATCTGACTGGGACTGAACGATTCCAATGATATTTGAGTTCTCGTGTTTCTCGTGTTGTTCCTGTTGGAATTTCCAGGGGTATTTTCTATGCAAATTGGCTGGAATGTAGATCCATTTGGTAAACGGGACGGCATAGTTTGACTGGCCACACTACTACTACTACTACTACTACTGTTTTAAGGTTTCCAACATATGCAGTGTGTTGAGTCAGTAGATAGTAAGTACCCATGATGCATGTCCCTGGATCCCCAATCTGTTGAAGGAGGCTCAGGAGTTGGGTTTTTCCATGGGGATTAGTAATCCTCCGGCACTTGGGATGCCGTCCGGGATGGGACTGACTGGGGCTGAGGCTGAGTGAGAGTGTGTCCCAAAGGATTTGGAGACGATGCAACAGCCTAAAAGAGCGGACGGACGGAACTTTGGGAGTAATTCCCATAATGCGGATCCTGTCCCGCTAATAGCCTTTTATTACGTAGCGTCAGCTACTTTACAGTTTCGTCTTGTCCGTCCGTCTGTTGACGCGGTAACTTTTTTTTGGACGAATCGGAACTTTTCAACCGGGGGGTTCACCAATGGGTTGCGACAACTTTAGGACACGCCCCTGGTAACATTGATGACAATCGATCGCGTCTTTAGAGGTCACCAGATGACCCTTCTCTCAACTGATTTTTGGAATCTCTTACTCTTTTTCCTTCATCAATTGCCGGTTTATTTAGTGTGATGACAAATGAGTTGTTGTCATGTGGGTGCCCGAGTCCCAGGGGAACTGGAGCGGACTGGGCGTCCATAGGGAAAGTTATGGGAAGCTACTGACGAGCTGAAAAAGACCGTGTTTGTGTGTGTGTGTGTGTGTGCTGGGACTAATAACATGTTGAGTTTATGCCGGGACAGGCAGGTAGATAGGTGGACATTATGGTGGGATGAGGAGGGCGTACGAGGAAATGGATTTGAACATGAGAGATGATGATAAAATTGACGAGTTGATTTTCCCCGTCGTCGTCGTCGTCCTCTTCCTGCCCTTTCGTGTGTGGGACTCATCCGTTTTATCTCATTAGAAGTGTGTGATTGGGACCCGTGTTTGTGCATTTTACAGTGATGATCATGATGATGATGATGATGGGTAGGGAAATGCATATAGTTTAACCCACGTTGGTCCTATCTTGTCATGGTTATTCCTCGGCACACTAGTATACGGACGGATATAGACCGTCTTTAATCGTGCCTCCTCCTGCCTGCCTGCCTGCCACTAAAAACTAAACAAACAGGGAGGATGACTCGGCACTGTTTGCTCCGCCGCCGGTTCCGCATCCTTTACAGTATAGAACTTTAAATGCCTGTCATTCTCTGCATGAGCATTACTGGATATGCTGCTTCTGCTGTTGCTGCTGCTCCTGGCATTGTCATAGAAAAAAATCTCCAAAGAAATTGGTAGTGAAAAGCAGGGGATGACATTGTGTGTGGGTATGTATGTATATACATGTGTGTGAGTTGGTGTATCTGTAAAAGTGTATGTGGATTTGAAAGCAGGATGACCTGTAGTTATAAAAGCTGAGCGCTCTCCGCTTTCTTTCAAGACAATATTAAAACTGGGCAAGAAATTGGAATGGAAGTGAAGTGAAGATGAAGAGGGCTTTTGCTGGGTAAAAAGCAGGGGTTTTTGTGGTTCCTCCATAAAGATTCCCTCGTGTGTGTCTGTCTGTGTATGTGTGTGTGTGTGTGTGTGGATGGGGGGGGGTTAGTGGGTTGAAGCGGCTTGCAAAGTAACAGATTTGAATGAGTCCATGCGCTGTTTGTTATGGATGTGGGTTAGCTAGTGGTACTTTCCAAGGTCTTCTTCTTCTTCTTCTTCTCCGTCTCCATCGTTGTCGTCTCGGTTGTGAGCAGGATCATTTGTTATGCAGTGGCCTGTTGTTGTTGTGGTTGTAGGCTACATAGCCGTAAAGCATGTTGTTGAGATGGGATGGATTTTCTGGAACTGGTTTTTTAAGCGACAATTACATTGTTTGTGCTCACTCACAGTGATGATGGTGATTCGTGGTGGGTTTGATGTGGACGTGGAGGGATCGTAGTTTGGGCTCAACGGGTTGCACACAGCTATACACACACACAGACACACACACGCACACACACTACACACGGAGATGCACACATTGTTACGGGATTGGTAGTGCGTGAGCCGAGGAACTAATGGCTGGGTAAAAGGGATAGCGATGTGTGTGTGTGTGTGTGTGTGTGTGTGTGTGTGTGTGTGTGTGTGTGTGTGTGTGTGTGTGTGTGTGTGTGTGTGAGTGAAGCTGACAATTGGATTTGTGTATGTGAGTGAGCGAACAATTGTGTGTGTGTGTGTGTGTGTGTGTATGTGTGTGTGTATGTATGTGTGAGTGTATGTGTGAGTGTATGTGTGTGTGTGTGTGTGTGTGTAAGTTTATGTGTGTGCGTGTGTGTATGTATGTGTGAGTGTATGTATGTGTGTGTGTGTGTGTGTGTGACTGAGGAACAAGTGGGTGAGTGGCAATTAGAAATTTAAATCTGATTATATGCGTAATGACCGTGGAGGAGTTAGTGGTGGTTGTGGTGGTGGTGGTGGTGCAACTAATGTGCTTACGCATACTTTTCAACCGTAACTCGATGTAAAAAGTAGCCCAACATTTTGTCTTTTTTGGATGATGAGATTCAACCAGGAGTTGTTGGAGGTTTAAGAAGCGAGAGTTGCTCTTTTAAAGTAAGGTAAGGTGGACGGATATGCATCTTTCCTATGTGTTTGAGACTGACTGCTTGCCTGCCTGCCTGTCTGTCCGTCCGTCCTTCTGTCTGGATTCTGTTACTCAACCGTTGATTTTTCACAGGGTTTGACCCTGATTTAAGACAGATATGCCCATAAGAAGTCTGGTCCCCCCATGCATCCGTCCAGGGATAATTATAAATACGTGTGCAGTGGATGTGGATGTGGATGGATTGGCATTGTGGCCGCCGTGTACTATTTTCTGGTGCATTATAAATAAGGACTTGGACCTGACGTGGGTAATGGTGGAGATAGCGTTGCGGACTTGACAGTCAGTATGATGAATTGAGATTTTTTTATGCCCGGCAGTTGCCGAGTTTGAGTTTTTCCCTCCTCCGCCGGTTGTTGGGTTGGTACGTGCTGCTGTGTTGTGTTGTGTGTGTGTGTGTGTGTGTGTGTGTGTGTGTGTGTGTGTGTGTGTTTGTGTGTATATGTGTGTATATGTGTGTGGGATTCCAGTGTGATTCCCAGCGTGTGGGGGAGGGTTATTGTTGCCATACTGGCAACAACTAACAACAGTGTAGAAGAGGGAGCATTCATATGGGATCATGGCGACGCTGATGATGACAAATAATAAGGAAAGTTTTGGGAATATTATTATTATTATTATGATGATGATGATGATAATTCCAGTATAATTATTATTATATGAGAGTAAATTTATTTGGGGATTTATTTGAATGTGAAAATTATGCATATATGTGGATGTGTGTTGTGTAATTGAAAGGCTGGGGGTTTGAGTGGGGTCTGGCCTTTTAGTCATATACATTGTATTAAGTATATACATACTAACTGGTGCATCTGCTGGATGGGTTAAGTGGGAACCCAGTGTGTACATGTTGATGATGATGATGATGATGATGATTTCCCTGCCGTGCATGGAGTGAATAAGTCGGGTCCTACTATATTTGTAATATTAAGTGTCCCCGAGGTTGGGATAGGCCCGAAAGTTCTGGAGAGAGAATGTATAGAATATAGATATGTATGACAATGTGGAAGGCCTCATGGAAGGATCCATATTAAAGTATATACACTATATATAGCAAGGGATTCAACATCTCGAAAGTTCCAGTGAGCACGGGGAGCTCCCGTGGCCCCACTTTGTTTTGAACGGACGGATATAGAAAAGGGCTGCTGGGGTGGAATAGAGTAGTAGTACAACTACGATAGTAGCGGATGGGGGTAACTTTTTTTTTATTATTATTATTTTCGCCTCCGTATGTATATAAGTGCACTGAGAGTGAGAGCGGATCGATGAGGGTTGGTTGGATGGGGGATGACGACGACGACGACGACGAATGAATTAAATTTATGATTCTAGTGTGTGTGTGTGTGTGTGTGTGTGTGTGTGTGTGTGTGTGTGTGTGTGTGTGTGTGTGTGTGTGTGTGTGTGTGTGTGTGTTTAGTGTGTGTGTGTGTGTGTGTGTGTGTGTGTGTGTGTGTGTGTGTGTGTGTGTGTGTGTGTGTGTGTGTGTGTGTGTGTGTGTGTTTGGAGGGTGGCTCAAGTTAGACATTTCCCTCCCCGGCACTGTACGTACTCTGTACTGTTCAACGCGGGGTTCGTTGCGGAGGGTGAGTGAAGGCTACTGCTGCTGCTGCTGCTGCTTCGGCAGTGGAGTTAGCTACCAATAATGGTTGGCTCACCCTCCTCTATCTTTCTGTACATGTATTGAACCGGAATGGGGTTTCTGGTTTTTTCCAGTTCCAACCATGGAAGGGAGAGAGGGTAAAACTCGGATCTTGGTAACCCAGGTCAAGGTTTCCAAAGGGAGATGTTTTTATCCCGCGTAGGTACTTCTACTACTACCACTATTACTACTACAACTACTGGACTCTCTCACAGTGCAGTGTAGTGGTTATGCCAGTGGTGATGGTTGGTGGTGAAGGTAGCCGCATGGTTATCACGTGATCCCTTTGAAACGGCCTACAATGTGGAGTACGTGATCCCTTTGAGAAGACTTGACTATATAATCCCTCCTCTACGCTATGGAATATTAATAATAATAATAATAATGATAATGATGATGATGAACCGCATGGATGCAAATGGAATTGTATTTACCTATTATCATTGAAATGATTTAGCGACGAGAGCCTGGCTGGACGTCACACACGGCTTTATTATTATTATATGGTTGGCCCATTCAGTAGTTAGTGTAAGGTTCCACAATAATAGTGGTAGAGGCCCGGCTTTTGAACATGAGCGCGGGGGATGGGACAACATGAGGTTTTGGCAAGTGTGGAGAATGCGCGACTTAATGGAAGGACTCTCAGGCTTGTGTGTTTATTTGTACGCGTAAGTTTTGTGTGTGTGTGCGTTTGCATGCTCGTTTATGTGTGTGTGTGTGTGTATGTGTGTGTGTGTATGCGTTTGTATGCTCGTTAATGTGTGTGTGTGCGTGTGTGTGTGTACTTGTGCGTGGGACGAGTTCTGCCGTATTTAAGTGTTATGTCGGAAGGGCTGCTCGTATGTTCGGAGGAGGGGAAAGCGGATCTATTTCCCCAAGAGAGGAAGTGCTGATGCTGAGTAGTTTGAAAACATAGAGAGAGAGAGAGAGAGAGGGGGAGGCTTCCATTGATAATGGGGATTTGCAATATAAAGTAACTTGTTCCCCGACCCGCCGTCGCCCATAAAAACCAACAGTGTGCAGCAGGAGCAGCAGCCGTGGAATTCCCGCTCACCGGCATTAACTTTTACGGAGTCTCTATGATGCTGCTGTACTTTTACTATTTTAGGGAGGATTTTACGGAAAATCCCCGTTTCCCCGTTCATTCTCTGTGTGTAGCATAGTAGCAGTTGGAAGAGCCTGCCCTCATCCGGTAGCAGTCCGTCTTCCCCGTTGAACTCTTCTTTCTGTGATGCTGTGCAGTTGTTGTTGTTGCTGTTATTTTTGAATGAGGCTCAAGCTCGTCGGATAATATACCGTTAAAGTTGTTCATGGAAGAGGGAGATTCTGTCTGACGAACTGACTGACTGAGAGAGCTGAGAGCTGAACCGAACCTTCCGCCGACCTGTAAACAGCTTGTTTACGAGGTTGGGATATGAGTTGTACAGAGTAAGAGTACCATGGCCGTAGTATTATACAGTGTAGTGTGTCCTGTCCTTATTCCCGGTCATAGTAAAAGTGTGTATTGAACGGAGTTAGGCATAAGTAGTAAACTGAAAAGTATATTGTTAATATGCTATGTGGCGGCGGGCGTAGGACGGAGTGGAAAATACCAGTTCATTCATACAGCAGCGTCTTGGGGTGGAGTAAGTATGTAGGTACTTATGCGTCCGTCCGTGTGTGTTTGTGTGTGTGTGTGTGTACAGCATAGGTGCTTCCGTTATAAGCAAGTTGAGCGTGATGAGCAAGTTAGACTGTGGGACACGATCACGTGTTCGCCGGCATATTTATCTGTGCTCTGCGGCGTGCCGGTTTGCGTATATGCTGCCGTGCCGTGTGTATTTATGCGTGGGAACTGGATGTGTGTGTGTGTGTATGTGTGCCTGTGCGTGTGTATTTATGCGTGAGTTGGAAATGTGCGTGCGTTGGTGGGATTGGGAAAGGAGTACAGTATAGGAGTAGTAGTAGTAGTAGTAGGTAGTGGTCGTAGCGACGCAGTATTTCTGTGTGTGTGTGTGTGTGTCTGTGTGTCTACGTTCGTTTTTTGCATTTGTGCGTGCGTGTATTTGTTATGTGTGTGCGTGTGAATAGTACGAAGTGGCCTATCTCAAACTTGAGGCTTGAATTTCAGAGAGAGAGAGAGAGCAAGCGAGATGCATACAGAGGATTGACAGGATGAGAATATCCTCGCTGTTGCCTGCCCCTTTTCTAGAAATATCGAGCGTGTTCTGTTGGAAGTTGGAGTTAGTTGTTGCAAGGGATAAGGGATCTTTGTCAGGATATGTACGTCCATTGGGACGTATTTTGGAGCACGTATTTATTCCTACAGTCACACAATCACACACACACACACACACAAACACACACACTCACTCACATTTCCGAACTCGTACTGTATAACATGTATAAATGAGGGAAGTTGTGTATAGGGACGAGGAGTGAGTGGATGTGTATGTATATATATATCTGTTAGATGTGTGCGGGAGAGTGAGAGCCCCCGAATATCGATTTTAAACGTGAAGATTGTGGAGGAAAGTGTTGGGGTTGGTTTTGCTGCTGCTTCCATACACCATATACTGTTCTCCATGCTTGATGCTCCACTCCACCGATATGCACACGTAGACGGGATAGACCAAGTTTCAGGAGGTGAGGTGACTCCTCCGTCTCTGGTACAACACGGTACGTATGTATATATATATGTATGCACGGACGGTGGGGATTGATGGTAATGATCCCCTCCTGGCCTTTTCTGTGCGTATATATATTTATATCTATACATATATATACGTATATACAATAAACATGTAAGAAGGACGTAAACGACTACGGTGGATTTCCATAGCATGTGAGATCTCCCTTGGCCCTTCATATGTATATATGTAATATACTTATGTAGGAGGGATTGACTTGTATGTGCACTTACACAGAGGGAAATGACATGCTTTCCTGAGGGGCATGCACATACACACACACACACGTACACATACACACACAGTAAGATATAAACTATATACTAGTGGAAAGACGGGACAAAGCGGTGTACTCGGATATGTGGTGGTGGTGCTGCTGCTGCTGGTGAAACTGAACGTCACCATCCCTACCCTCTTCCCCTCAAAAAGACATAGAACTGCTCCATAATGCTCCTCCGCGTCCCTTCCCTACTACTAGTACTACTACGCTGTAACTTTCCACGACGGAACACTACTCTCCCGTTTCCGTAGGTCAGTTCGCCCCTTCGCACTGGATTTTAGGGTGAGGAATTTAATTGAATCTGTTTTTTCCCGCCACCATTTTTCACTGCTACTACGGGTGCTGCCGAAGCGGACATTGAGGCAGCAGACTTTAACGACGACGACGACGACGAAGATGACCATGAGATGAGATGAGAACGGCGGTGGTGGCGGGCGTGCTAATGATGGTGGAGCCGTTGGGAGTATGTATGGTATAGTAATTGTGTCAGCTGGGAAGTGTGTAGTAGTAATTGTGTGAGCCGAGAAATAGCTCGACTACTACTAGTAGTAGTAGCTGTAGCAGTTCCGGAGTGGTAATTAATTTGGCAGAGTTAATGAGCTTACATGTGGAGGGTGTAATTGGTAGGGGGACGAAGAGGGTAATTGCCTCCAGGTTTTTGGTGTGAGCGGTTGTGTTTTGGAGGAGCCGAAGAGTGAAAAATCCGGAGGATATTAGCCGCCGTCGTGATTCGGCGGGTGGGAAAAGTGGAGATTATTATGCTGTTTAAATGAGAATGGTGGAGCTGGATGGTACTTGGGCTGGTGAAGGGGACAGGAAGGAGCTGAGTGGGAGAAGCGGGAAATTCGGATTTGACAGGACGGACTGACTGACGAGATTGAGCAGAGGCTGCGGCGGCGGCGGTTGGTTAGTGAAGGTAGGCTGCCGCGGGTCTGGGTTGAAGTCTTCTGCACTGCCTGCCTGTCAATTACCGGCCGGACGTGGATGGAGTTGCTACGACTGTTCTTTGAAGATGTTGAATTTTTTAGGAATTTTTTAGGCTGGGAGGGATGGGAGATGATGGGAGAGCCTTCTGTGGTCACAGCTAAGGTAGCGGTGGTGGTGGTGGTGGTGGCAGTAGTAGTAGTAAAGGCTCTAAAGTTTTTTAAGGCTACAGCGCTGCTGTGAGAATGCATTGAACTTGCAATGAGTATGGAGAGAAATACGGCCGTGTGGCGGGGGATGGATGGATTTATGTGGCGTCTTTTGGAAGTATACTATATCGTTTGTTTATAAATGGACTGTGATGTAACAGAGTGCAGCAGCCCCGTTCGTCGTGGGCTCGTACACAGTTTGGTGGTTTAGCCTTCGTGAGTGCGTGTGTTTACGCCGTTGATGATGGGTTGAATGTGAGCTGGGCTGTATTGTCACTTTCTCTCTGTGTATGCACTGTGTGTCGAGTGTGGGGTTGGTGACTGCGTGTGGGCTTATTATTATTATTATTATTATTAGTACGACTACTACTACTACTACTACTACTGCCACTACTATGCCGGGAATATTCACACACTCACGCACTCCACTTATGATTAGGAGGATGATGGACAAAGTTGAATGGTGAGAGTGAGGAGACTACTCATTGAAGTTTTCCATTTGCCAAAGTAATTTGTGAGGCGCATCATGTGTGTATGGTGATGGTGAAGGTAGTATTTTTTTCAGTCAGGGGAGGAAACAGACGGTGTGTGTGTGTGTGTGTGTGTGCGTGTGTGTGTGTATCTGTTTGTGTGGATTTATATTTACAAAAGATACGCGTAGGGTGTATGGACGCAGAAGAATACGCACGCACGCACAGACACGCACACACACACACACATACAGAATGATCTCACCATGCACAGGATCATTGCAGCGGGCCACGCCGCTATTCCACATCATGTAGACAGAGCAGGCTTTATTGACTTGATAAGCTTGGCACGCATGGGTAGGCTAATAAAGCATCATTTCCTCCGTGGTATCTCAATGGCTCCGGCTATTTCTGACTGACTGACTGACTGTCTTTTTTTATGATGCATGATGTCCGCCTACGTTGGAGTGCATAGATTGGGCGTGTGTGTGTGTGTGCGTGTGTGTGCTTGTATTTCGAGTGAGATTGTGGAAATGCGTTATATGTGCATGTGGAGCGGAGCCAGAATATGTGAGTGGGTGTGTTTGTGTGCATATGTCTGTGTGTGTGTGGGTGAAAATTGTATGAATTAATCTGCTTGGGCTTGGCTCTCTGCCTCTGATAAATTTGACTTTTTCCATGCGTCTACGCATAGGCAGGCAGGCAGACAGGAGGCAGAAGTGCGTACGGTGCTACGCTACGCGTCGTTGCTCCTGTGAATAGGCCCGCGGCAGTCCTCCATGCCGCCTGGGCGAGTTTGACTGGTGTGCGTGTGCGTGTGTGTGTTTGTGTGCTTGTGTATGTGTGTGGAAGAATGTATATAAGTAGGGCTACGGGTAAGAGATAACCATGAAATACTTGGAGAGTTTCGATCGAATAAAATATGGTTCCAAGTTCAGGGCTGAGGTGGTGGCGGTACTGCGACGACGACGACGGCGGCGGCTGCTGCTGCTGCTGCTGCTTTTGCTGCTGTCGCTGGAAATGTTGCAGGGCCAATGTTATTCAGTGTCTGGTCCCGTCTATGACTCGGTTTTTCCTATGCATAGCCAGTGCGTAGTATATGCGTGAGAGTGCGTACGGTATACCCTGACGCACCAACCAGTGGACGAGGAGAAGAATCGATAGTCCTATACGTGGAAACACACTCTCGGCTAACCCGATATACTCTCTCACAGCTCACTGCAGTATTCATGCACGCATAGATACGCACACGCACGCACGCACGCACGCACACACACACGCATACTGTCACACAAATACTTGCACACGCATAGCCAGACCATGCCGTTCCTCGCTCTCTCTCTTTGTATGTTTGCGTGTCTACTGTCTACTTTTCTGCGTGAGATGCGTAGTGCGTAGTTTCTGGTTGATAAAAAAATGAAATGCGTCTCTCTCTCTCTCTCTCTCTCTCTCTCGCCGTCGTCTGGTTGGCTGTCTCGTCACAGACATTCAGAGAGAATGTATAGGAGCTGTGGTTCTCTGCTGCTCGCTCACTGACTGTGAGTAAGGATTTTTTTACGTCCCTCGCAGGCATTCTGCTGCGTAGTAGTTGCGTTGTAACGTAACGTATAACTACGAGAAAATTGCCAACGTCCAATGAACAATGGTGCAACGGCGGCGGTGGCGGTGGTAGTGGTCGTCGTCGTCGTACCGTCGTAGTCAAATATGTGGAGGTTATAATGCAATGACTTGTGTTGGAAGAAGGACTATTTTATGACAACGACCGGCAAGAGGGAGAGCGAGTCTTTCCGGCAACATGTTGTGAGGGTTTAGTAGGCGTGGGTTTGTGTGTGTGTGTGTGTGTTTGTGTGTCTGTGTGTGTGCTAATCGACACTTTACGCATTGCGTATTTTCTCTGTTGTTCCCTGCGGGGTGAGAACCCATTAGTCCGTCTTGTGTAATGTAATGTCCCTCTATTTATTACATTACATGGGGAATTGTTCTGAATGGATGCAAGGGATATAGGATATGAAGTTTGTTGAGGCTTTGTGTATATACAGTATTACTATAAGAGATTTGGAAGCCGGCTTTGGCTTGGACTGACTTACTGAGTGAGTGAGAGCAAGCGGGGAAATACAAATTGACTTCTAAAGTCAACCCGAGTGATGATGAGTGTCGCAGAATCCTTTTTTGAATCCGTCGGGATTCTGGTCTGGTTCTGGACTTTGACCATGTTAGAAGGAGTAGAACAGTGGCGGGCAATATTTTTGAAGTTTACACAAAGTATTCTTGTAGGATTTGAGAGAGGCGGGTAATCATATTGAAATGTAAAGGGCTAAAGCTAAAAGTCACATGTGTGCTGGAAGGCCCGTCGTAAGGGAATCAAGGGGAAAGTTCCAACCCCCCGTTGAGTTGGTAGACTTGGTAGACTAGCTATAGACTATATTACTATTACTTGTTAGAGTGAGTATGAAGGGAACTATGAATTTTCCCTTGTCACATCATAAAAGGGCGGCAGGAGTTGGTAGTGGTGGTCCGGGATCAAAGCATGTTGAAAAGTTCAATTATTATTATAGATTTGGATTTTGATCATGTTTGTGTGCATGTGTGTGTATGTGTGTGTGTTTGTAAGTGTGTGTGTGTGTGTGTGTGTATGTATGTGTGTGTGCCCACACTTGGTGGTGGCCGTGGTCGTGGTGCAGAGGGGAAATTGATTTGAAAGAGAGCGAGACGAGGGAGTTGCCCGCCTTTATTCCTCCGAGCCACGACCACCACCACCACCACCGGAACATCCAGAGCAAGCCATGGGAGGGAGGAATGAGCGAGTAGCGGCGGGGAAGCAAGTTTCATAATTAGGTTTGACATTGAAATTCTCCCGGCTCTCACTCAAGTGTCTCGTAAAGTCTGACTCCACTCTGCTTGACTCCATTACGCAGTTCCGAGTTGCGAAGGTAGCCATGTGAACATGAGCGCGGGGAACTTTCCGGCCTGACGACCCGTCGTTCCGAGTCATGGAAACCTTGGCCTGAAATGCCAACTTTTTGGCCTCGTAAAGATCTTATTGTTGTTTTAAATTTTGTGAGGGCCAGTTGCGTGAAGGCAGTGGAGAAGAGGCAGTGCAATGACTGGGACTTGGAAGGGTGGATATGATGTTCTTCATGAATTAATATATATATGTATGTATGTATATGTATAAATCATAATTTGGGACCATTGACCGCCTCTTGGCGTATGACGTACATACGTTGTTACCCACACACTTTTACACACCTTGGCGGCAGCGACGGCGGCGGCGGCGGCGGCATTTTCAAAAGCCAAAAAGAATGTGTGTGACACTTGTGAGAGGAATGTTTAGTGAGTGAGTGAGTAAGTGAGTGAGTGAGTAAGTGAGTTCTCCTAACTTTTCCAAGTGCGAGCACAATGGATGAAGCCCTGTGAGAGATGTGAACTCTGTGGATGAGGAGAGCCATTGTAAATTATGAAGATGATGATGATGATGATGATGATGAGGATAAGGATGAGGATGAGGAGAAGATGATGGAGATGGAAAGGAAACTTGTATGAACTGGATTTACTTCAAAAAAGAGGGAGGGAGGGAGGGAAAATAGATCTAATAAAATAATGGCTAAAAGGAGCTGGAGGAACATAAGGAGAGCAGCGGCGGAGGAGGAGGAGGAGGAGGAAAGAAAATGTAATTCCAAAGGTGAAAGTTCATGTGGTGTAATGGAAATATGGGAAGTGGAAGTAAAGCGGCGGAGGTAAAGTATATTATTATACATATCCAGCGCCCGTATCAATTGCTCAAGTCACACGGTTCGATCGTGTGCAGTACCCGCTGCTACTGCTGCTGCTATTGCTATTGCTGCTGCTATTGCCCCCAATATCACTGATTGGAGATGGGGATGGGGAATGTATGTGTGCGGTGAAAACGTGACCCTTGGGCCTCTCTGCCTGTGTATATGTATATGCATGGACGTGGTTGTGTAACCATGGGAACTCCTCGCAGTGGAGTAAATAATACTCCCTTTAAAATATATACACACAAGTGGAACACATACAGAGGCATGCACACACACAGTGAGGCAGTAATGCAATCACATCTCAACCTCAGGTCCGTTCATACGTCTTTCTCTCCAGCGCAGCACAGGCATGATGACACTAATGAGAGGGTAAGGTGAGGTGAACGACCAGGAGAGAGAAGGAGGGGAAAGCGTTGAGGGGAAGCAGGATCCTCCTGCGGAAAATCCGTCTGGAACTGGTTGTCTATGGTTGCAAGTGGGAATCCTGAGCGAATTGATATTATTATCATAAGTCTCCGCGACTCACTTTTTCACTCTCCAGTACGCACGCCTCCGAATTCAAAGTTTGTTAGGAAGCGAAGCGAGAGGAGGTAGAAGCCAGCAGCAGCATCAGCATCACTTCATGAACAAGTTATTTCCTGGAATTTTTCAGAAGGGGATCATGAAGGCTTGTACTTGTTGTAATTGGATGGAAGTGGTTCTCCGTATGTACATATATACATATACTCTTTATATGCTTTTAAGTCTTGAATCTTGAGATTGAAAGTAGAGCACTCGTGTGGGGATGAGAGGGGGGCGGGGAGGAATATTGCATCTATTTTAAGGCCTTTTCCCTCCATCTCCATTGGCGGGCGACTGTGTTGTGGAGATTGTTGAACTTTCTGGCGGCGGTTGCTGGAACGTTTGATCCTCCTCCAGAAGAGGAGGAGGAGGAAGAGGAAGAGGAGGAGGAGGAGGAGGACTTGACTGCTCCTGCTATTCCGACAACGTTTTCACTGATGTAACCACCGCGGAGCTTGGATCACTCTTTAATTAATTATAAACGTGTGCACGTTGAGTGGACATGTGCTTAAAAGTGTGTGTGTGTGAGTGTGACTTGTGCTTAAAAGTGTGTGTGTTTGTGTGTGTGTGTGTGTGTGTGTGTGTGTTTGTGTGTGTGTGTGTGCGGTGCTCTATGACTGATGTGAAAGTTGCGCATCCGATCCCTTGTGTAAAGTGGGGTCGTTGGGATCAACTTGTGGAAATATACTTGGAATGTATTCTTTCTTTTGTAACGTATGTAATGATGAGCCCGGGGGTCTACAGCCAGGTAGGCAGGATCAAGAGCCGTCCGGCGAACAAGTCCGGGCGGAAGTCTATAGCCTGTAGGCGCGGGGATATTGTGTACTTACTGGAAATGAGGCTAGCCGGTAGTTGACTGACTCTCAGTCAGTTGTTTTGAAAGGTGGAGCGGAGTATCCGCTGGCCCTTGGACTCTAGGAAAACAATACAGATACAGGAGATACATGATCATTCCTGTACATATTGTACGTGTCATCATCGGACTACCTGTTTTAGAAATGCGGGAACATAGGGGCTGAGGT
>WJFA01001915.1:0-18275 GCA_009870155.1 Pseudobourletiella spinata
TCCCATCCTCCTCATTACCTAAATAGCCATCCAGCATGTCGTTTGGGGTTAATATGGAAGGTATTCTACAAAGAACAACACTGTAAATAGAAGAGTCAACTATCTGTGTGTGTGTGTGTGCGCGCGTGTTTTTCTGTTTGTGTGTGTGAGAGAGAGCGAAAAGCCCACATCTTTAACGCATTCCGTCTGGCCGTAATCCCAGCTCTATAGCATACATGTTGTAGTAGTATAGTAGTAGTTGTTGTTGTTGTTGCTGTTGTTGTAGCAGTAAGGAGCGCAGCCTCAAGCTCAGCAGTAGTCGTAGTAGCAGCAGCATCTCTGTATTACGAGCGCATTCCCAACCTTTGTTGTTCATACGGGAAATCAAACCCGTTCCTATCCCATTCTTCGTCGCTAACTTCGTATCTGTGTATGTGCGTCTCTCTCTCTCTCTCTCTCTCTCGCCATAATGCCCCATTCTCTCGCCCACGGTTAGGCATAATTCAGCCGCATTAGCTATTAACTACAGCTTGGACTATCACTGTCACACAAAAGGCTCATTTGTACCCAGGCTGCAAAACTGTGGACAGGGGGAGGGAAATATAATGCAGAGTAAATGGGACAACCTCTCTGTCTCAATCAATTCTCCTCCTCCTCCTCCTCCTCCTTCCAAATAACTAAAATAAATACAATTTTCACATTCTGCCCAGACGAGGCTATTTTAGAGGAGTGGCGGTTCTTGAGATGATCATGATCATGATGACGACGAGGATGATGATGATGATGATGGTAATGCTGCTGCTTTTGCTGCTCGACAGTGGGGCAGCCTCACTTAAACTTCCACACACTGCTCAGAGAGATCAAGGTCCTCTATCATCCATATCCAGAGGGGCATATTTAGTATATTTAGTAGTAAATTATTACCTACACCATGAGATCAGCATATGTCAAGTTGTCATGAATTCACACAAGCGCAGATGCCCACCCCACGGGCTCCTCTGTAATCTACCTGTTAATTTGCACATGCACACACACACACACACACCAACAAATATACACACATATACGAAAACACACACACAAACACAACCACAAATACATACACGTAAACACGCATACACTTACACACACGAACCCGCAAATAAACACACACAAATGCAGTGCATATCTGTGACCGTTCAAATCCCGTCGCAAAGTTTCTCCTTACTCCTAATAAACCTGTGGAAATAAATGTATAAAAAATGGAAATATTATTATGGCCACTCAAATTAGCGCCATGTCCACGGCACTGTTCTCATCATCACCATCAACGTCCCGTCATGACAATGAATCACGATGATGGATCATGAAATAATTATCACAGAGATCCCATGCTCCTCGCTCTGTCCATCTCTATCTATGGCCTGTCAGCCGGGCAAACCAGTTGGTGGGCTCCTCAAAGTACCCCAGCCAGAACCCACCCATGTGTGTGTGCGTACTCCCCGAGCTTCCTCAACACACTATGGCTGGCCTCACGTGGTGTGACTCTCACAGTGTAGTCAGATTGACGGACGGGGAGGAGAGGGAAGAGTTAATATAATAATGTCATTACTTCACCATCAGATAATGAGCTTCAGCTTCGTATGAAAACAACTCTGAATTAGTTTCCTTCCCAATCTAAAAATCCTCAAAATAATTACCATCCACCTCCCCCCAACCCGCACTGATCCCACAACTTTTACAGCATTCTATAGCTCGACCGTTAACCATATATGCTATGGCAACGCTATGGGTGGCGATGATCGTGTGTGTGTGTGAAATCTCCTTTCACCGGCTACGGATGATAAATACGGTAATACCGTATTTATTTAGGTAATTCCCATTCACTTCCTTCTCGAGACAAGTATAAAAAGTGATACTACTGCTGTAATGTATTTAAAAAATTGTTTTTACTAATAATTAACTCTTATAAGCACCGAAATCCACTGCGAAAGTGAGATACTAACCAATGGTGGATCGGCTCTGGATTCTACCCGCCAAGCTACACTGCGTCAGAAATTTCATGAGGTTGGCAAGTCCGTGTACGCCTGTGAGGTACGCTGAGGAGCTGAGCAGGGTCAACCATGTAATTATATGGAAGCTGAGACTTGCTGTAGCATCCAAGCCGTGCGTGCGTGCGTGTGTGTGTATGTGTGTGTGTGTGTGTGTCAGTGTTTGTGTGGCTTGTCAAATAAGTATGAGGCCTAAATACACAGAGGGTGGGAGTCGGGGCGGGGAAGAAGAATATCAAAAAAGGGGTTGGAAGAGATTAATTATTTTCTTTAGCCACACTCACGCTCCCCCCGCAGCATAGTGTTGAACCCGTACATTATTATTGGAGTGGCGATACGTCGTCGTTCGGGCCCGAACCGCTCCACACATATTATTAGCCTCTCGCGCCCGTAGTAATAAGCTCGCCGCCGAGTGACATAGAAAAGAAAAGCAAAAGGGTGCAGGCGGAGACAGAGACATACGGCCTCTTTGTAATTACTTAGCCGTGTGCCTGTGTGTGTGTGTGTGTGTAAATATATATATGGGGACACCCTCCTATCCTTGGGTGTTATTTTACATGTTCAAAGGGTCTTTGATGAACATTATCATCATCAGCATCATCATCATCATCAGCATCATCCTCCTCCTCCTCATCATCATCATGAAGAGTACCCAGCAGCAGGGAGAGTACGACGACCAAGATGATCCTTTCCGCAGCAGAAGCGTCATATAGCATAGCCATCATCATCATGCCCATATGACCAACACGAGCCGTGCAGAATATACAGTGGTGTTCACACCGTGGGACGATTAGTCGCTTTTGACAACAACAACAACAGCGGCAGTGACGACCAATAAGAAAACAGGGGAGACGAGAGATGACGGCAGTGATGGGGAGCCAGTAGTGGGGACGGTGGTGTGTACGGGCTCGTGTTTATGGATGTGTGTGTGTGTGTGTGTATGTGTACCCGTCAGTTCCCCAGCAGGCTTCCGAGGAGGACATTGCCACCGCGAGTGTGCGGAATGTGCAAAAGTGTTTTTATGCCTCGCTAACTCCTGTAGCGGTTCGTCGCTTCATATTTCTGTAATGCGTCCAAAAGTCCTATCATGATTAAGCTGTCTCTCTCTCTCTCTCTCTCTCGCTCGCTCTCACCCACTCCCCCTCCAGTCGTAATTTCCCTATACTTTTATCCGCATAGCCTCGCAGAGCTATTATATGCTGTGCATGAGCTAGTGGGGTCGGCGCAGAAGCCGTGGATTCTGTCTCACTCAGGGCCGCCGCTGACAAGATCCAAGTCGTCCGAACTCTTCACTTTTATCACGACTCAACCCGTTGCCACCGTCCAATATTTATTAAACACACACTCTCGCACACACACAATCTCACACACACTCACACATAGTTGGTACGAGTAGCTTTCCCCACTACTAATACTGTAGGCTTAGAGTATGACGACTAAAATACCCATTGGATTTCTATGCTTTTCATCCTGTGAGGCTTGGGGGGATTTTCAGAACTCCGTGCATATTTGGGGAAGTGATGATGAGGAGAGCTTGCGTAGCATTTATTGGGGGCGTGGAAATATGGGACAATTAAACCGTCCATCCTCCAATCTCCACTCAACTCTGTGGACCCGTAAATCCTACTCCAATAATGGCCCACGGCACCTTTTCCACACAAATACACACACACACACACACACACACACACACACACACACACACACACACACACACACACACACACACACACACACTCGCATTCACCAACCACCACCACCACCGAACACTTGACTCACTCACTCTATCTTCTCCCTCTCCGCGTCTTTTTCTCACTCTCCTCGTCGGTTCTCATCATTTAGCGCGGGTTTATTTTGAAAAGTTTGGAACATGTTCGATAAATCTAACATGCCAGGGAAACCACTATTACTTCGGGATGCCCGTAGTCATTTCCACTTTCAAATGGCCTTCATTGATTTAGTTATGTGTTACACACACACACACACACTATGCAAGTGTGTCTATGTTCTATATGTGCATGCATGAGTATCTATTTGTGTGTCATACACACAGCCACGGCAACCACATACGCACACACACACATTTAATACAAGCATTGGCAAATAGCTCTTCGGGTACCGTCTCAACTCTGAAATGGAAGTTTGACAAATTTACATGATTTTAATGCATATAACTGCGTGTGTGTGATGCCGAAGCCACTTTTACTATTTATTATTTACAAATCGTAGCTGGATTTGATGGTGTTGCGGTGGTGAGCCGATGAGATGTAATACGCCGGTAGCAATAGTAGCACAGTAGTAGCAGTAGCCTCACAGTTTCGCCTAGTAGCATCACAATACCAAAGTTTTTCAAGTCAGTTTGAAGAGTATTAAACGTTAAAAGGCGTGAGGAAGCCAAGAAGAAGAGCTTCCGAGAGTCATGTTTCAGATGTGTGAAGTGACATGAGACTGCGGGTGCCTACATTATACATGCTATACGCACACACACACACACACACATACTGTAGTGCAACTACCAGCATACATTCTCCTTTCCTGATGCTCACACAGTATGTGCCACAGTACTGAAGAAGTGCCGCATATGCACGTTGTTCATGAGCACTATGTAGAACTTAGGATTCCACCCTCCTCACAGTGTGAGTCGGGGCGGACACACATTGGGGAAAGCCTAATGTGTGAGTGCGGCCAAACTGACACATTACATTACATTTGAAAATAAAATAAAAAATGTGTGCCCCTGTGCGGAGCATTATGGCAGCACAGCACTCTGACACCCACGACGGACCATCTCCTCCCGTGTTTGTTTGTCTTTTTGGCGTCAATTTCATAACCTCTCCCCGCCTGTCTATTTAACATGATATTTATAATTAGATCCTCCTCACCTCCGCCTCCACCTCCACCTCCACCTCCTCTGCAACCCCGTCGTGGAAATAGGCTCAAAAATCCCTTCAATCCCCATCATCAATATCCCACTCCACCTTACATTTTTTTCGTCTTCTTCTTCTTCTTCTTCTTCTTCAGACATTTACACTTCTAATTGATAGTACAAATTTTTAAAAAGCTTTCCCAACCAACAGCTCACACTCATAGCCTGAGCATATAGCAAGCTGAAGACAGGCAGTGGGAGTAATAGCATCAGCATAGGGAATAACAAGAGAAACAACAACAACAGCAACAGCAGCAGCAGGAGAAACAACAACAACCCCGACCCCCGCCACCATAATCTTCATCACGATCATGACTTTGACAGGAGCGGAGAAAGCCTCCGGTGATAACGCCGAACATAAACACATCTTCCTTCGGGCCAGACGCACGTATAATATGCACGGATGGAGGACGGGGGAATGGGGGGGCTCTGAAGCGTCTGGAACGCTATAATATTTCATCCAGCAACCCCACCGAAATCGTCACATACTTCTTGAGCCGCTTTTAAAAACCTCTCACTTTTAACTCTAATGCCTCTCTTAGCATTCCCCGGGTGATAGAGGGATGATCTGTGTGTACGTGTATGTGTTAGCATGTGTGTGTATGTGTGTGTGAGTGGGTGCGTGTGGATGTGTGTACTTGTGCATGTAAGTTATGTTTACCCGCGGGTAATATCTGTGACCCCGACTTGAAAAATGGGATAAATTACCCGAACTCTTGCACACACACACACACACACACAGAGGTTCTCAACACAGATCTCCTCGCCTACTACTATAATACTTCTATGCATGTTGTCTTTCCCTGCTGTCCTACTCTCATCATATTACTCCCATGTCTACACAAGACGTCGTCGTCGTCGTTTCCATCCTGCCGACGTCCCAGTGGCTCACAACACCCAACAGTCGCCTCCCTTCACTCACTCAGTGAGCCACAGCCGCAGTAGTGAGCCTGGTGCAGGGCTGCTCATTTCCGTAGAAATATATGATGGGAATTTATCATTGAAGGCACCTCCATAGCCTTCCACCACCACTTATATATACATATATATAAAAATACACACATATGAAAATGAAAAACCTTGTGCGAAGGGATCCTTGCTCATCTCTCACGGATATGTCACACATATATATATATATATCTGTCCTCCCGAAGTCTCATCTCATCCTTTTGTACAAATATCCATCCCTTCTCACACACACCTCTCTAATCCCCCATTCGCATCTTCATCATTGTAAATTGAGAAATGTTTCGGGGAGGATTGAGACGAGTGCTACTGTGTGGCGGTGTGGGAAATGTGCTGTTGTGGTGATGCTGACTGACTGACTATATGGAACATCTCATATGCCGCCTTTAAGAGACACATCAAACTCATTATTTGCTTATTTTTATCCCCTAAATTTCGTCACGCCGCCTGTCTCTTTCATCGCTCAACAGTTGGGCCACACAAACATACCCAGACTCACACAGACAGACACAGACACTCACACGCACACATAAACTGTATGTCAAGTCACAGGAAGACGCATTACATTCGTTCCCGGACGCATGAACGGGGAAAATCATATTATCCCCGTCCATCAACGTCCACCCCGCCAATGTGCGAAGAACAAGGGGGAATCTCCACAGTTGAGCTCCATACTGTAGCCAATTTTGAATTTTTGGGCGGGTGAGGAGATTATTATTGGAAGGAATGGAAGAAGAATGAGGCTCATGGATCATCATGCCAACAGCAACAGCATTCAGCATTTCCATCAAGAATCTCTGACATATAGAACTCTGTGAGTGAGTCAACTCATTGGATTCAATCCGGCTAATTACATGGGGCCTAATTAGTTCAGCATGTCCCGCTCCCCAGTTCTCACTCCCGTGGTGGTCGTCTCATCGCCAGCAAGTGTTCGGTTATATACGGCGCGGGGGTATAGGATTCAAATCTCACTGGCCGCCGCGGGCTCGTATGAACCATTTGATGTGCGCAGGCCATATGCGCGGGGATTTTTCATTGGAATAATAATAATAACAAGGATGAGAAACATCATCTAAAGTTATGGAAACTTACTATTATTATTAGTGATCAGAATGCAGCTCAGAAGTGCTCAGCTCTTACTAACAAACATGTACAGTTCGCACACGAAATATTCATGCATGCACTTCTCGGCACTTTGGATAATTTGCATTTCCGAGGTGTGAATTTGAGATATTGTCAACTTTCCCACAAGGAAGTGGGCAGATCTTTAGCTAACGTGCAGCCTTTTGCCTGGTGTGTGTGTATGCCTGTGTGTGGGAATCCCTGAGGAAGAATCCTCATATATTTCGTGATATGTGCTAGGATGTGTGCGTGTGTGTGTGTGTGTGTGTGTGCATGCGTGTATGTATACCGGTGCGGAGGAGTGGAAGAATAGGATAAAATCACGGCCAATGATTGTTCTAAGCTAATTTTGCCGTCCATTAAGATGGCATAAGTGGCGTAAGCTTAATCGGAGGAACGTATTTATGCATCTTCCATGTCTGACAGAGCTTTTGGAGGATGGGACAGGCCCCCAGTTTTTTTTCCGCGTGGAAACAAAGCTTTTATGACAGCGGAATAAGTGGATTATGTTGGGAGTCTATTCCCACAGCAGTTGAGGGTATAGTCAGGCCCGAATCCCAGTGTGTGTGTGTATGTGTGTGTGTGCTTCTGTGTGCCTCCGTGCGTGTGGATGCGTGTAAAAGGTGAAGGGATTTGTTAAGGTTAATCGGTAAGGAAGCTGGGAACATGCTGTATGCGTTTATGTGTGTGCCTTCCTATGTATATACATGTAGTCCTACAAAGGCTACCGTTTGAGTGGATTTCGGGATGCCATATGCTCCGTGGCAAATTCATAGAGCACTACCGTGGCGGCGGCGGCTCCTCCTGCTACTGCTACTGCTGCTGCTGCTGCTCTGTGCTTCTTCTGTATGTAACCGTGTAAATGCATGCATGTGTCTCTGTCCGTATCCATTACAAGACAATAGATGCTCGACATCTAATTGCGTTCGGAGGCAATCCAAGCCTCAAATAATATGAGCATAAGTACGCACAGACAAACAGACACACACACACACACACAATCACATACACCACAGAGTTATTTTTAGGCGTCACTTTCCAGTCACCATTCTATGGAATCACGCTCTGTAAAGACCCGTCCGTCTCAGCTCAAGAATTATTTTGCGAAACAAACAGCCATTGGGGAATTTACATGTACAGAGAGATAGACACTGACTGTGAGAGAGAGAGAGACAGAGGACACGGGCTCATACAGGAATATACATACATCCGCTCCCACCGTCACATATTACACACATACTCACTCACAGCTGCATACTTCACCGCACCACCGGCGTCCCCCGTAATCTCACTCTTCTCATCGTCATCATCATCATCATCATCATCATCGTCATCATGCTCCACACAAATTACATGCATGACCTGGCCGAATAAATGACCCCCTTCCTCCCCATATACACATCAACAGAGGGTCCTCACACATTAAAATGTCCGTATTTTACACCATTCCCACTATATATACAATATATTTTAGTCCACGAGCCAACGGCCTCTTCCACTCATCCAGCCACCAACTACCAACACACACACACACACACACAATGCGTGTGTGTCGCAACAGACTATATAGATAGACCTCTGTGGGTCTCATTCCCGTCATTTCAAAAATCCAATGCGGATCCATTTGATCAGTCCAACCGCTTCCGCTTCACAACTGAATGCCCCACATTTTCAAAATGTCCAATATACTCCGGGCTGTGAAAGTATATATGAATACAACATATTCAAGCTATTATATAAAATTCCGATCAATTTCCAACTTCCAAACTCTCCGTCGTATCTATACAAGGCGGAGATGTGGATTGCGGGTAGATCGTGGTCATTTTACATGGTGAAACATAGGGGAACATTTACTACTGCATGCGTGCGTATGTGTGTGTCTGCCTGCGTAGGTGCGTGCGTGTGTGGCGAGTGTGTGTAAACCTGCCTCCGTATGGAAGTATGCCTGAGGTTGTGCCTGTGGCTGTGTTTGAAAAATGAGGTAGAATCAGTTGGAAGATTGGAGGGATTGAAATCCAATCGTGCCATGAATCTTCCCCGCTTCACCCCCCAACACAATGGGCACAATGAAGACGGCATGGAGTGAAGAAACACCCACGCGCGTGTGTGTGTGTGTGCGGCGAGAGCCAAAACCCCAATGGTCCCCATTATTATCTTCAACTACTACTACGCACTGCCATGCATTCGGACGAGAGTCCGGCAACAGATGCAGAATCCTTTGCCCTCCTCCCAGATGGTCATTTTTGGGTCGTGGTCCTCTTGATGATAATAATAATACTACTACACTACTCCCACTACAACTACTAAAGTCAAAGTGGGAACATCCACCTGCCCGCACAAAGTTCCAGCAGGATACATATTGGATACATGCATACACACTCACCCACACCACCACCACCACCACACATAATGAACACCACCACCACCCCCACTTCCGAATTCTTGTCAAACCGGATGAAACTGACCGGGCCATTGTACTAATGTGCAGGAGCCCATAGAGCAGCTTGGACAAGACCCGTCCTCTGTCCACTCATATTATAAGGGTCGGAGGAGGAGGATGATGATGATAATAATAATAATAATACTAACAGTAATCCCTGCGTCACCCTCCTACTTAACTCTCCCGACCCAAGTCAAAGTGAGGGCAAAAATTTTAAACTCTTGGCCCAAAGCATTTACATGTGTTCGAGAGGGACCCCACTATTCACTGCGTTGGATATGACGACGGACCAGAAGCGGCAGTAGCAACGATAGCAGCAACAACAACGTCCACCGCTCGTCCACTACTCGGAGTAAAAACAAGGGGGAATGGTAATGAATGACGAGAAATGTGGAGGGAAATGGGAGGAAGCCCCATGAGGTTATAATGGACTTGATGGCTGCTCCGGTCGGATATATCTGTCCGTGCGTGTATGCATTTGTGTGTACATGGGTGCATGAAAGTCTGTCCGTCTGTCCAAGATTTATTTGAGCATGGACATTATAAATAACGTACAAGTCGGAGCAGCGTATGAGACTCTCTGACCTGACTGTGAATGGAATGGAGCCGGAGATATATGCATAAAAATATGTGGGCATATGTACATGGGTACACATTATGGATTCTTCCCCCAGCCGTCCGGATTTCTGTGTGTGTGTGTGTGTGTACGGATGGATGTAAAATCAATGTGGATGACCATTGGTCATCCCCTCTCGAAAATAACATGAGCATGAACATTAATGAATATTGTAAGTCTCTCTTGAAATGTCAGAGATTGGACATATAGGCCATAGTCACTATACTCTGCTCACCCTCACCCGCTCTTTTTTCTGGCTCTCTCTCTCTCTCTCTCCCTCCCACTCCAGCATGACTGTCGTATAGGTCGTCAAAGGAAAAGGAGAGAGAAAGAGAGCTGAACGAAATTCTCGAGTGTCATACAGATTGCCATAAATTTTTATTAGCCGCTATACTCCAACTCATACTACTACTACTACTACTGCGGCTATCAATATGACTAGTGCGACCATGACTATACTCTTGGATCGATGGGTCGTGCGTGCGCGTCAATAAATCAATGGCCCATCTCAACTCCCACTATTATAACTATTATTGGGGGTGAAATCATAAAATAGTATAAAGTGACCATTGTTGGCCAGCCTATAGCTTTTGTCCAGCACGGCGGCGGTCACGCGGAGAAGGACATGACGTCCGAGTCCAGCCAACTCAATACCGTTCATAACTATCCCATATAATCTCATCCGCCACGATTCATGCGCACACACACACACACACACACACACATACACACGCTTAACCTCTTCACCCATCAAAAGTCCAGCTAAAATCTAAACGATGCGATGGAGCACAGTGGTCATTTGAAAGGGGGAATTTCCAATCATATCCGCCGCCGTCTATTTATAGTATTTCAGCAGGAATAATAATAATAACAATAACAATTGTAATAATAATATCCTGATCAAAATGTCAGGCACAGAGACGCCGTCAACAATACCCGGTTACTGTCATCATATCAACGGTCAACTTTTAGTGGACGTCGTTGGACTGGTTGGAACTACGAGATGCCTCCTTGACATTCACAAATAACTTTCCCTCCAGTCCTCCAGGAGGACTCGTGTGTGCGTGTGTGTGTGTGTGTGTAAATTTGAATAAGTGGGACGATGTATTAGCTCAATGTGTGTCACACACTGTATGTGCATGTGGGTGTGTATACGTGTCACTTATTCGTGTGTGTACATCTTCATGCGTGAGTGTGGCAAGTGTAGGGTTTCGGTGTGTGTGTGTGTGTATGTTAACGTTGGCACATTATGTACATGTGTTCCCATATGCGTGAGATCGCGTGTGTACATGTGTGTGTGTGTGTTTGTGTGTGAGTGGATGTGTGTGTGTGTCTTTGTGTGTGAGTGCATGTGTGTGTGGTGTGGATGAGGATTAGTTCCACGCGTGTGCGAAATGACCAGGAGGGACGTCGTCCGTCATCGTCCTCCTCGCCAGTGAATGGCGAGCGGGAAGGGAAGGGAAAGGACCTTTTTGTCCTGTATTTAAACTGTTATCATTAAGTTGAACGGTTGAGTACTTGCGAACTGTACCTACCCTGTTGTGTGTCGGCCCGGGCAAATCAAAATCACTTGAATTTCCCCCACACTACTACTTTATTACTACTACCTTATGTATTCCTCGTCCGAACCATGGAGCCATTCCATTAGCATTTCAATCCAGCCCGTGCAACACATGCGGCCGAACGGCTTTACCGGGCCAATGCGGAGTCAATGTGTGGAAAAGGGAATTATGAAACATTTATTTCACCTTTTTCCCTCCCCTCCCACCTTTCATATAGTACCTTTGGGGCAGTCAGTTTTCTGTGGTGGATGACTTAAGTGCATCTGTAAATTGGTGGGCTGTGAGATATTGTGCATGTGTCTGAGGAGGGACAACTTTTCTCCGTTATCCTGTATAATACTCAAGGCAGGAGCACTCCAATGCTCATATGTTCTGTTCAATTCCTCCTGTTGTTGGCACCCCCGTGGCATACCCACCTATTTATTCCGTTCCCATTCAATCCCTCACCCCTAATAGTCGGCTCCACTTGACCCCTGAAATTGTTACAATTGTGTAACTTGTCCCTGTACTCGTATAGGAGCACGATCCATTATACACACACACAATCACACACGCTCACGTTGTTGCCGAAAGAACAAACTAAAAGCCTCCTGCTCTCTCTCCCTCTCAAGCTGTAACTCCTACTTGACTTTTCTTCCAACTCCCATTAAATCCGGTACGAAACGAAGCGTGTACATGTGTATGGGGATATGGGACTGGTTGTGTATGTCGTGTGAGTGTGTGTGTGTGTGTGTGTATGGTACGCGTGCGAGTGTAACTATGCGTCTTTAGATTCTCATTGACTTCTTGTAAGTATTATTATGGGACACGGACGGCAAGAACTCACAGACGGAAACTCTAACTCTAAAGATAGATATGAGTGGAGGGAATAAAGATGTCAGAAAAGCGTGCGGTTAGCCATTCATTATGCTTCCTCGCTTGCTTGAGCATCTTGTCTCCTGTAATATAAGTTTACACACACACACACATACACACACACTCATACAAGTACAGATGCAAACTCGGTGGACTGGCTATATAGTAGGTCCTCCATATACCGCAAAGGATCTTCCCAATCCCAGTGCATCTTCTGTCACGAGCTAAAACTCTCAGGCCTAACCCGTCTCCATCATATAATTCACATGGCTCCGGAGTAGTCACAAAAGCACACACACACGCATAAGCACACGTACACACACATTACATATAACCCCTATACGTAATAGATTTGAGGCTGAAAACACTCTGCCTGGTGACTCCTTCAAGTCATACTTGCACACACACACACACACACACTTTTGTTGTTGTAATAGTGGAAACGGAAGACGACCCTTTTATTTCCAAATCTGTCCCAAAAATAAACTCCAACTCGCCCAGAAAATCCCTCTTGGAGAAAATTCTCTTGTTCACATATCTTTTGTTCCTCCGCCGCGTACTATCCCTTCCCTTACGGTCCCGCATCATCTTTTACAACCGAGTCGATGTAGCAATAAAAACTTTGCAATCACCCCCAACTCATTTTTCCTCATTCGTCTCTCTCCATGCTTCGCTTCTTCCTTGTCTTCATCATCTTCATCTTCGTTGCGTGTTCTTCTTCTACTTCTTCATCTTCTCCTTCCTCCTCTTCCTCCTCCTCCTCCTCCTCCTCCTACTGTTCTTCCTCTCATCCCATTATTCCTTCCAAATATAACAGAGACAGAGATTCCAACATTTTCCCTACAACAAACTGCATGTATACGTGTACGTGTGAAGCCTGTCCATCCGATAGCTGTTCCTCTTACAAAAATACTCAAATGCTCCTAAATGCCGCACCACGGTATGGCAAGGTGCTTTTATTATAACAATGCACAGACACACACACACACACACTCACACACCAACCGGGTAGAAAGTCGGATAACTCACTCAGGAATCGCCCGTTTCCCATTAAAGAAAAACCCGGCAGAGTAAATATGTAGCTGAATGGCTCACATGTGACGTCCATCCAGGGATACGAACCCTTTCATGCTACACTGAATCAGTCAATTGGGAAAGAAAAACACCGGTTCACAAACACACACACAATCACATTCATGCATACGAAGAAACTCACCTTCTAGACATACACACACACACGCACACATTCAAACGAACTCGTATATGTGACACACACACACACACACACACATGCAAACGCAGACACACATTCACAAGAACTCGTATAATTGACACACACACACACATGCACACGCACACACACACACCAACAGAGAAACCTGCACACTTGTCATGGACACTCACATGATGCACACACTCACGCACACATTTATACAACCTCACCACGAGCACAAACAAATATCCAGAGTAACGCGGAACAGATTCCTTTAAAGGTGATTTTACTATCAACTTAATGACTCCAACCTGCTATCCCAATCCCGTAAATCCAGCGGAAAAGTACGAATTGCCAACCGCATGTACAACAAAAAGAACGTGAGGAAGCTCAAAGTCATATAACAAATTCATAGTTTGTTTGTCTGTTCCAGCTTTAAAAATGGTATTTTTTAACGGCAGCAAACACTTAAAAATCTACGGATCTACAAGACAAAACTATCCACTCGCGCGAGCGCATCTGTGTGTGTGCGTATGTGCGTGGGAAACTCACTGGCTCTAGGTCCTAAATGGGCATGGGAGGTGGTCATAGAATATCCGCGGCCGTCGCCGCCGCCGCTGCTGCCGCGGCCGAGGCCACAGCCACGGCTCCTGCGGTTCTCACACTATAAAAGAAACCTCACGAAATGGGAATGGTTTCATAACCATAGTCATTACCCCCGTTGTTGGTAAAGTGAGTGAGGAGATTTTGAGGAGCTCCTATAACTTGCTTCCCAAAACTAATCCATTGCGCAGGTCAACGCTTGGTGGCATACATAAGTTGTACACCAGCAGTGTTCATGAAGGAGGACACACGGGGAAATGGGTGTATGTGAGGGGGCGCGGGTGGGGGGCGGGTTTGGATAGAGGAAACTCTCGAGTGCCATCCCCCCTGTCTTACTAATGGATCTGCTCATAGTTGAGCAAGATAAGAGCAATATCTGCAATGCATGTAATTTTCGAGGATTTTACGGCCGTCAGCTGTGTGCTTAGGAACAAGAGAGTAGAGAGAGAGAGAGAGAGAGAGAGACGGAGAGGAGAGGACTGTAACAAGGAGCCAGGATTTTACCCGACTATCATTATCATCATCTTCATCGTTGTCGTGTCTCCTCTTTGAGGGAAGCGATAAATACGGGGAGTGAGATGGACGAGGTATGCAGGTTATGGTCGTAGTAGTAGTCATAGTAGTAGCTGTAGTAGTCACAGTAGTAGTAATAGCAGAAATAGTAGTAAGCAGTGGCCGTGATTGTGGTTATGGCGTACTACGATATATTTATAGGTATGTATATATCTATAGATATGTCATCCAACAGTAGTACCACACTCGTAGTGCTCTCACAGCGAGTACCAGAGTGCGCGTAAAAACATCCCTCCCATCAGCCCACATAAAAAAGTAATTCAACTTTGCTCATTATAATTTTCTTTTTTCCCTTCCTTCCTCCTTATTTTTATTTTCTTATTAAGGGAGCCCCTATTTCCACGTCTATTTTTCCCGTCATAGCTCTTCTTCCTCTCCGCGCGCCCGGATATGAGCTACACATTGCACTCATGATCCTTATTTTTATTTTCTTATTAAGGGAGCCCCTATTTCCACGTCTATTTTTCCCGTCATAGCTCTTCTTCCTCTCCGCGCGCCCGGATATGAGCTACACACTGCACTCATGAGCGCGCTGCGGAGTGGGATTTTGAGTCCTTCTAGTCTTATAGGCAATTGCCTGATCGTGTGTGTCAGCGTTCTGATTCCAATGCGTGTACGCATGCGTCTACACGTTCTAGGGCTAATACGTGTGTGTGTGTGTTCGTGTACCGTTGAAAGTACGTAAATGTAAGTGTGAGCCTGTGTTAGGTTTCGCGTGTGAACGTTACATGAACGTGTGTGAGCGCCTTTGTGGATGCAAGTGTATGTATGAGCGTGTGCATGCAAGTGTACGGGTGAGCGTGAGTCTGTGTGTGTGTGCATGCAATTAAATGTGTTTGTGTATGTGTATTGGTGTGTGTAACAGGGGTGACTGGTAGTCACCGCAAAAGTTGGGAGGAAACCTTGGAGTGGGACACTTTATTATTAGTGGATGGAAAAAAGCCCGTAATATGCAGTAAAGTACGGCTGGAGAAGTCAAGTAATTTCCCTATATCCTCACACATAGTCTCCATACTCGGCTCTGCCCCTATCACAAGTCTAATACGGAACAACATCACGTCTCATATAATTTTCCTCACAGTCAGAATTCTCTGTTTCCCCTGCACCCATACCATGTCATAGCCAGAGCAGGAGCACTGCTGCTCCCAATCCCGCTGCTGCCGCTACTGCCACTGCCGCCGCCGCCGGTTGGTTAATATGGAGAAATAAGAAATGGACGCGGAACGACTTCATTAATTTGCACAGGGACAGACTCATTTTTCCACGGGCCCTCCCCCATCTCTCTAATTTCATGTAATTTCACATTAGTCTTATTTTATGACTCTCTCGGGACTTCCATGAGAGGTCCCGTTTAAACCAGCCATGGTTAATTTCAGACCCAAGCAAGAAAGCTCTGAGAGTGAGTAAGGGAAGAGATTCCATATTTTATGCCACCGTATCTCCCTTTACTCATCCCCATGTATACTTATGGCTATACATATGGCTCTTTCCCGACTACTGTACTACACTACCACCACTACTACTACTACTGTTACTACCACTACTAATATTCCTACTATTACTACTACCACTGCGACGACTACGACTACTTAAACAGTCGGACCCGTACCGACAGTCTATCTTTCACGGAGCACCACACACTTCCCCAGCTTGAACCTATATACTATTATATGACACAGGATTTGTATGCATATATGTATTGCCGAGCAGGGGGACTACTAGGATGCCATGGAGGAACTCACTCTCACAGTATAAATTAAACCGGATCTCCATGAGTTTTCCACAGGGCCATTTCTACTGGGAGTGCGATTGCGAGAGAGAGAGAGAGAGAGAGAGACTAAATGGCGGGGCTATACGTTAGGAAATTGGCTCTAAAATTCTATAATTTATACGCATATATATGTATATATATAAATGACGGTTATAAATATACATGAATATGCATATATATTTTCTACCATCAACTCAAAGTTTGCAAAAGATTAGATCCTCTTAAATATATGGCATGTCGGCATGTGCACGTTGTGGTGGTGGTGGACCGATGAATGTGTGCGAGTGTGTCTTTAGCTGTGATGGTGTGTGTGTCTGTGTGTGTGATGTTAAGGGATGAGGCAGAGATAGACAATATAATATAAAGTTGGTGGAAGTAAGTGTGGAATGGTTGAAAAACAACGTTAAACATGCCTTTCTATGTTTTCCTACCACTCTTACAAATTTAAATTCATGTTTTCTCCCCGTACATCTGCTCCTTGTATCACACTATATACTTTATATATATATATATATTTATATACAACTCTCCCTGAACAACGAGAGCCTGCCTGAGGAGAGCCCACAGTGTGAGAGAGATTCCCACTCACTCTATCTCTTTCGCCGCCCCCCCCTTCACAGCTTATTCCTCATCTTCCATATAGTTCTATTGCTATTCTTCTTCTTCTTCTTCTTCTTATTTTGGAGCCTCAACCCTCGGACATTCCCAAAATGAAGGAACGACTATACTCCAACTATTATTACTGCTGTGCTGGGACTGAGTGAGTGGGGCCGGGGAGTTACATGAGTGAGTGGAATGAAATGGCATGGGGGGAGGGACAGAGATTCTGCATGGGAATACAAACAACATTATGTTCAACCGCACATGAGAAGACCATAAAGTCAAGATGAAGATGGTGGGGATGAGGACTTGAAGAAGAAGAAGAAGAAGATGAAGCTAGCTGAAGGAAGACGAAAAGTTGGGAGAAAGAGATCTCTGCGGCTCTCCATTTATATCCATGGGAATGAGTGTGTGTGTGTGTGTGTGTGTGTGGAGCCATAAGCCTTTCTTCCCATGTATTATATTTGTTTCCCAAATTGGTTAATGGCTCCCTAAACCTCCCTTTTCTCTTCACTTGATGACTGGCTATGACTCAAAATTACTATGCATAAAATCAGCTTTATGACATGACCAGGCTCATAAAGGAATAAGATCCTTTAGTTTTCACCATACCGTCTGTCTGTTCAAATTTAGCCCGACGTCGCGGACTCTCGCACACTACTCGAAACTATCACAGCTTCCTTTGTGTCCACACACACACATGAATACATACTCAGTACACACACACACACACACACACATGAATACATACACAGTACACACACACACACCAATCACACACCCATGTATGCACACACATAAACTGTAGGCAAACTCATGAGCTAAACGCAAACACACACACACACACACACACTCTGTAGAACACTACTTTAAAAAATCCACAGACCGACCATATACGGTCTTATGATGACATTATGGCGGGGGTAGTTAAGCCCCTATACTATTCAAAGCCCGGTCCATACATGTAGTCATGAATGCAGTGTCCAGGAATAGGGATAGATCAATGGTACAGCCCGAGC
>WJFA01001916.1:0-18272 GCA_009870155.1 Pseudobourletiella spinata
GAGACGGTAGTTGGGCGAAAGACTTCAGGGTTAGGGTATGCTAGGGGAGGGCCACATACCCTAATAATCCCGAGCCGATCCGTTGTGGACACCTGACTGATCCTCCTTTTGAGTGCTAAAGCGATTTGCTCATAACATAAACTCCTGACCGCCTCGGCCGGTTAAATTACCCGGATTAATGTATTTGTCTTCCCGCATGTTTAGAATTAAATTGTCTATACTTTTCTCTATAATCAACCAAAATTTCTACTACAGCTACAGCCACCTACAGATTTTTCAAAATTTAGGTAACAACTTAATTAGAGCATCAAAATATAATATCATATTCTTTGGAAATAATTAAAATTTCGAACTTCGTTTTGAAATGGAGAAAAGACATCATAGCCATCGTAGATACTCTGGAAACGACCTTCGAAAATGTGATTGTACATACTTTACAGCAGAAATGAACTCCATGGATGCTGCAAAAGCGCTTAAGAATTTTAGAATTCATATTTAGCCATTAAACTCCTCTCGGAGCTCATAAGACCCTAGCGCTACACAACTCCACTTGTGTGCAGTGGAATGTTAACCATGTAACTGTTAAATGCGACGCCGTTTCTCGCGACTAATTAGTATAGTGGGTAAATCCAAAATCATGTTATCCGATTCTGAATGTCACAAACGAGTGATAATTTAGCTTCTACTGCAATATTTTAGAACGTTCGTTTACGATTTACGATCACGGAAAAAAATAGAAATTTTACCCCTCGCACCCCCTGAAAAAATTCCTCCCGCAGTACAGCAATTAAAAATGGAGCAGAAACTTTTCTCAGAAGTTAGCTCCAGCGGAAAAAATGAGTAAATTTCTGAATGCAGAGATCGAATGAAGAATTAAGGGAAATAATATTGACCGTACTGAACTTTCGTGAAATTTTCTCCATTTATAAACGTTTTTACCACGTATACATTCGCTGCTATAGATACTAACTCTTAACAGAATATCGAAAATGGTAATGCCAATGTGGTAATGGTAAACGCCAGCACATCTAATCACTGTAATTAGACATTAAAAAGAGGTAATTTGCCCCTGAACACGAAATGAGCAACCCTTTATTCCTTTTGCATACTCAGTACGGGCAAAAATCATTTGCTCTTTCTTCCCATAATGTAATAAGTTACTCAAATAATATAATCCAATCTAAATATAGTCGAGCATAGTTTAAGAAAACTACCACATTTATGAGGAGTTTGTATAAATTTATCAAGTGCTGTAAGTCAATTCCATTACGCTACAGCTTTATGTTAAATTAATGCATCAAGTACCGGGCGGATGAGCCAAGTTTCTTTATTGTAGCATAATCACAATACACTTGATGAAAAACTCATGGCGCAGCAGCCGCTCCGTCTAATAGTTCTCGAAAGTACAAATACTATGCACACTTAAAATTACAGAATAATGGTAATTCAAACTGAATACTAAATTAGATGTGAAATATTGAGCTAGAAAAATTGAAGCAAGTTTGGACAAAGCCGCTCCCTTGTTTCCGCCCCGACCAAATCTTGTCTCCACTTATCAAAGCATATTATGCTATCCATTCCATATATACATTTTTTATCGTATACTCAATATATTCTTTTGACTTTTTGGAATACTCCCTTGATGGTGAACGATGGGGTGGGGGGCATCGTTTAGTTTACGACACGTAAAGCATCTCCACGATTTGAGCTCTCAGACGTAAGATCATTTCTGAAACGTCTCCATCTTTGCCGTATTCGACTACGACGCAAGCCGGAATCTTCCTATACTTAAAACTGAAGAAACTGAGAAAATTTCATCTCCACTCATCGCATCACGTCATCACGATGGGAATGAGAGCGGGGTTGTAAAACGGTTGGGGTGAACATCAGCCTCCTCGTAGCCAGGGACGACTGGATGACAAAACTACCGACCATCCACAAAACGGTCACAAGAGACATACTTGAACGGCCCATTATCTCGTGAGGACTTCGGTAAGAGACAAAGGAATATCGGTGCTGCAGTGTACTTCTCTCTCACAGTCAGAGGCGATGCCCACCGCCCTGTACGCCACGTCGCTTTAATGGGAATGCGCCTCCTCTGCCACGCGCTTCAACTTTTCTCCTGAGCAACGGGGGGAGAGTAATTTTAATCTCCACACGAACGCACATCGTCACTTTGGTAGCCTAAGCTTTGAAGCGGCTAGTGGTGGTAGAACTGAGGAAGATTGGCTACTGGATCCCTCTGATGTGTTCCCCCCGCTTCTGTGACTACTCACTTGATGAACCATTATCTCATAACTGGTCCCCTCTCCTGTCGGTCTCTTTGTGAAACTGGAAACGTTCCTCCGATTGATTCGGCCTTTGGAAGGATAAGGTTTACACCGAGACTCAACTCTCGTCTCTTCACATTCCTTGCACTGAACTTCGCAACACCACTGAAAGCGACACTCACACCGGTGAGAGACGTGCAGGTGAGTAGAGTCCCACCCTCTGCCACAGCAAAGTATATCACATGAGTCTTCCCCTTCTGAGGTTTCATTGCAGGACCGATTTCCCGTCCCCAGTGAGCCTATGGAAACAAGTTACGATCACAATTAGTATCACTTGCGCCCGCACGCACAGAAGTCCCTGCACACGCTCAGAGACTACCAATAATAACACTTTAAAAGCCTATCTCAATACACATAATCATCAACACAAATTGCATTATATATTACAACTGGCATTTTCCCAGTCAAATTACATGGATAATTAAACTTTTTGTAGAGGCAGAAAATCCTGGTGTGGAACTAAAAAAGATTTCCCTCCAATTTCTTAAATATGAAATCCATTAGCCTTTGTCAGGCTCATAGCTCATAACAAATATCAGTTGGGGATGATCAAGGGCTGATAGCATCAACATCATCACCATCATCTTCATCATCCCCCATTAAGGACGCCGTACTCATATCTGACTAATGGATGAGAAGGATCCGAGTCCAAGTACCTCGAGATGGATTGAGTGAGCAGAAATCCGGAGAGTCCTCGTAGTAGACCAGGTTCAGCTTGGTCGGCCTCCTTTGAAGTTTGTCAACGGGAATCAATCTGCCGGCGGGATCGATGGTGATCCTTATCGCCCCATCATATTTCTCTTTCAGAGAGTTGCCAATGGACCGCATCGTCGGGGGCATCCTCCAACAAGTTTGCATTGTACACGACCCGCTCAGTCCGTGGCACTTACACAAGGATGGGGCCTCCTTTTCGAACGTCTAAACTTCCACGACGGGATGTCAAAAACAACTTTTAGCTCTCAAGTGGATGCAGATGATCCAACATAAAATATTATGTAACATCAATGAGACCACGGCTGGCTTCTGAGGGGATCGGAGCCATGAAAATGAATTTAAGTTCCTTCGTCTACTGGCTAAAATGACTGAAGGGCTGCTGCGGCTCAACTTTTTAAATCGCAGACATCCACTGTGGAGACTCCTGCACGGTCCTTCATGGCAAATCTAGTGAAAACTTTATGGGAATCCCTCATACTAGGATTATGGCAATCATTAACTTGGGGGAAGAGGGCGGTGTGCCTCTAACAGATTGGCTATCCGTACGGTCGTGTCGTTTCCCAATGTGCACAAACAAAGGCTTTTGCTCCACCTTGAGTTCTTATTGCCCCAATTTCTCCCAATTACTGCGTAGCGAGTGCCGTTGCCCTGGAAATCACGGGCTCGTAGCAGTAGTGTCGGCACCTTCAAACCTAATCCTCTACCCCTGAGGCATTCAATTCCTCTCTTTCCCTCACAGTGGTTTCCCACTGTAAAATTATGATTAACATTTTCTAACAGCTGTGACAAGCCCCTTATTCTCTAGTGGGTACTTGCTAAATGTTTCTGCTCATGATGGAAGGGTTTCAAATGTGTTTCTCTCACTCCTCAGAAAATTGTTGAGCGACGGAAAATTTAGTGAATTTCCCTGCATTCAAACTACTGTAACTACCTCATTGAATTGCTCCTCAGAAAATGATGTGGCTTCTCAAGTCAATATTGTTGTGTTTTTAGTCGAAACACTTTTTAAGAGACTGAAAATAGGGATTTACGTTCATTTCCCAATGCATTTTCTGACAATTCTCATCGTGCAGTGTAAAAAATCCAAGTCCGACATTGATGACTTACTTGCCTCCCAGCGCGAGTATTATGGAAGGTCATCCTGGCCTTGGTGTCCCGCCCACCCCGCTGCCCAGCATCCACGAAGCGGCGGACAAAACTGATGCCGAAGATCACATTTTGTGGGTAGCCTTTCCACTTGAAATCCGATTCAGTGGATGAGGATGGGACGTTCTACGACAAAAATAGGCGTGTATCTGTCTGCAAAAATACCGACTGTCGCCTATTCTAGTTACAGGTACTTTATCTCACGAAGTGCTACAGGGTTATATATGTATATATACACATGCGCCAGTTGTTCAGGTAGTAGCGTACTACACAACTTTATCACTCACTCACGCAAGCTTTAACTTATGCTTTAAATACTTTAGTCAAATGTCATGTCATGAGAAACTACGAAGATTGTTACGCAACAATATGCTGACGTGACAAGCGGATAGGCATGATCCGAACTGCTTCGGTAGGTATATAGTCCTTAAAGAAAAATTCACTTGACCTCTGGGGACAAGGTCATTTTGAAACAAGGGGATAGTATCTTACCGTGGTCATGCCCGGGGAGCATCCGCAAGACAACTTGCCCATGGCACAGGCTTTTGCGAGAGCGTAAATGGAGCCGGCCGTAGTGATGGCATGAAGGAAGGATAGTTCTCGTGTTCCTCCTTGAGACACACACACACAGACACACACATAACAAAGTCAATAATCATCACGTCTCCCCTACATACCCACAACCGTAATTACCATATGTTGTTCCATTCTTGTCAGCCCCAGTAGGGTCTCTTACGTGGACAATACAAACTCTCTCGCGTAATCTCCGTCAAATTACCTCGAACAAGATATTTCCCAAAGACGCTGGGGTCGTGTTCAAAAGTGGAACAATTCCACTTGCTGGCGCGGAATTGATACTGACACTCCTGAATGGCACTTCCCAGTCCGCTGACGATACTCTCCACGGCGACGGGATGACTCCGACAAATCTGCCGCTGTTTCTTGTACACTTTGGGGATGAGCTCGCAAAAGATCCGTGGATCCGTCCCCGGTTCCTTGCTAAACTGACTCAAGTACCTTGAGCACACAGAGGAGAGGATATGGTGGACATATAGCCAGTTGGACACAGAGAGACAAGGTTGGAAAATCCCGTGGGGATGGAGTTTGAGGGCGACAGGGATGAGGACGAGAGATGAAGGTGATGATGAGAGAGTGAAAAGTGTGTGTACTTACCACCAGTTCGAATTGATCAGATGAAAAACGTGGGTGAAAATGAGAAGTTGGAGTGTGGAAGATAAAAGATGCATAATCCGTACATTGAGTCCACGGGGAAGTTGACACGAAAACTGGGGAAAAGCAAGAAGTGGACGGCGGAAGAGGGTTACTATTACTACACCACCGACACCACAGAGGATCTTCAACAATAGTTTTCACTCGCTGACGCTCGTCTACTACTAATAACAATACTAGTGGCCGCTTTCCGCCGGAACATCCACATAATGTCCCGTCAAGTCTATCATGTGGAGGCTATAGAGCTGGTGGAAAAAACGTCTTTGTCTCTCCAACCGTGGCAACATTCTGCGTTCGTTTCTGAGTGGTGCTGGTGGTGATGACTGTATCATGTATAAAGATCACGGAAGCCTACAAAACAAAGTACGACTAGTTTCCTGCCATGTTTTTTCGCCCGCTCCAGTCCTTCAAACTCCGCTCACGGTGTTTGTCAAAAACATCTATATAGTCAGTCCCACGAGCGAGAGGGTTTGGCTCCTCACCGTTCGTTCGGCGGGGCTTCCGGAGCAACGCCCAAATTAACCGGATCACCGAACAAGGACTCCTGCTCAGTCTACTGTGTACGGCAACTCTCCCGACAGAGTTTCGCCTCTGGACTACACATACACATCCCGACGATCCTCCCCCTGTCATGATTCCATCTCTCGCTAACTTCACTCCGCTTTTATGAGTTTTCAACTCTTTGATCTCATCTCAACTATAATCGTTCTCATTATTTCACAACAACAGGCAAGTCGTCTTCATCGCTGTCTCATCCATGCTCGTACCATCTGCCATATATACACTACGCACATTCCATTATATATACCATCGCTGTTAAGCCCTTTCCACGAAATCTATAGAACCGAACGAACCTTCACCCTGCACTGTGTGCGTATGTTATGTGTGGTACTTTGTTACGTTTCACCAGTTTCAATTTCGTTCCATGAAAGGCACTTTGAGATACATACGAACAAGAAGCGTTCGTGCGGGTGATACCAGGTTGGAGTTACTTTCGTTGAGAGAAGCCTTTCCCCACTGTCCTCAACTATACCGTGCCCGTATAGCATACCCACTCTAGTGTCATCCCAAACATCCAGGTGGCAAGGTGCCTCGGAAAACGACACGAATAAAGGTCAGTGCGACGTAGCTTCGGGTAACGGCAATGCACTGGAAATTCTTAGTATCCAAAAACTCAGTCAGATGAACTGAAAGTTGAAAAAAACTAATTGAATTAAGATTCTCAAATCTCATCACAAATTAACAGTCTCCATTGTACCAAGCATGACCCAGAATGTGATCAAATGTACTACTGCCTGGCGGAGAAACTCTTCCCCCGGGTGTCATTTCAAATTGAGCCGGACAACTCCGCAGAATCTTCTGAACAGTAATACGAGCGATCACAGCATTTTACATCCATGCCACAAAAATAAAGGACGCCGATCCGGTTGTAACTGACGGTCGTTCACATGCATCATTGGAACTTAATTTATTAATCACAACGTTGTAGCAATCTAACATCAAAATGATGACAAAATATAATATCAGATCATTTGTCCACGTGTGGTAACATTGGAGAAGTATATATATTTAAATATATGTATATATTTATATGTGTGTATATTTAAATATACCCTATGTAAAGACTACATACACAGCGCACGGTTTCCAAACCGCACACGTTTTCAACTTCTGCACCTAAATAATTATGCTTTCCCGCTCATGTATGCATGTATTATTATTTATATGTATGCATATAATAATGACACTGGCGAACAAGAATTACATTCCATTTCAAAAAATACTCATCCTCAGTCGCAATTAAAGTAAACGTAAGTACCATCAACTCAAATATCAAGTTTCCTACATAAATATACGTAAATCTTACTTCTACTGTAAAGGGTTCTATTCTAACATGTCTTCTTCCAACACGAACGTTTCCACGGAGATTTCTATGCATTTCGGGGGGAGGATGGGCACAACTAACGGGGGGGCCAGGATTATGCCGGATATAAACACATTTAGGTCAGGTCGGAATTGGAAATTTTCAGATCCCATATATATTTTTTTTTCTGTAAATACTTATTAATCCCAATCCCATCTCTCATAATTAACCGCCCTTCCGACGGTTTCATAGCCTGATAACCAATGAGAATTCACCGGAAAAATAACTCCCTGCAATGACGCCGCATATGTTTTCCCACTGGTTCCAGTACTCATTGACTCGTTATTAAGACAATTTATTGTTATTGTGCAGACAGAACTTGTGACACATCGTCTGTCGCAGCAAAATATTATGCCCGGGAAAAGGTTTGCAAGTGTGAGATGTTAAGGAGTTCGGGCACATCATGCATTGCGCTTTTATGTTGTCAGTCTTGTGACATACCAATTTAAGCTTGTTACCTTGTGAGTCCTCGTTCTGTCTCTCATCCTACCATTTCATCCTGTGCACTCTCTTTTCTGATGCACTATTCCAATTCAGCCAAAACCTTGCCAAAGATGGGTGCAGCAAGGTATAGCAAATATATTACACATAAAGCAATGAGAGGGCAGAGCTTTTGTGAAACCAAAAAAATGTTCAAGTAAATAGCACTGGACAGACTGTTTTACATTCAACATTCACAACGATAAGAGAGGCTTTTGGGAGTGGATCAACGGTTGGTTTCTTGTAAAATATGGAATCCATAACTTAGTTCGCTATTCTATTACGTGCTGTGACTTCAGTTACGTTTTCTAGTGCAAGGAGGGATATTCACAGTATCACCACATCATCTGAACGTCACATACTTTATACAGGCTAAAGAGTATGGTCAAGGATACAGTCCTCAAATTCACGTTCGGGACCTCTGTCCATAATGATCATTATCGACTATGGGCACTATGACTGAAGACAATATCCTTCCCTTAACGCTTCATATGTTTTGTATGTACTGACAGCGAGAAAATTACATGAAGCTATTAATAACAATAATAATAATTATAAAATTTGGTTGTGGCAGAGCTCGGTCTTGTAACATAAATGCTCACCTCCAAGCGGAAGCAAGTCGGAATGAAGAGGAAATGTGCGGACAAACGTTACGTGCCTGTTTCAATACTGCGTACCAGCGTTCCCCCGCGAGTCACATTAAAATTATTTGAGATTGTGTCGTAAAAAGCAACTTTTTCAACAAAGGTATTAGGATGTGATTTTAGCAGCAGGCAGTCACAAGAGAGGAGCTGAACACTGAAGCAGCAATCGACCCGGACTTCCAATTCCATCAATCAATATTGTTACAGTACAGCCCAGTGGATGTGGAGGGTTCCACACTATGCAAAATGCGAACGAGCTAAAGCCACGAATTGCAATCTTAATTGTTTCTTATACTCAACTTTCTATACATTTCAAAATGTCTTATGCTATGTTGTGAACCATAAATAAATCTCAAAACAGCAATGTCTTACAATTCGGTGGACAGTCTTAAAATGAACATATATATAATATATTGCAGTACACTGATGACGATTAAACATCACTTCCATTCCACCTTACTGCCATAGTATGCTATAGACGAATCACTGCGATGGTACGACGCATCTAGTTAAATCAAGTCTCATCGATTCTGTGTCATTTAGATTCCTCACCCAAAAAAATGAAACAAATTACGGCTTAAAATTATCATCACATCTCATTAGAATTCCACCCTCAGCTACCGCGTACGTACACATTCATATTTTATTACAAAAAGTCGACAACTTCCTACAGTACCTAATACGACAGTACCAAATAACGTGTCATCCAGATAATTTTTGAGAAAAAAACCTTATAACTGCTGGGTAGCGCTACTGTGCTGAGCTTTGAAAAGTGTTGTAATATTATCCCACCACCCTGTGTTTCAAGCGAAGATGTGGAGGAACCGTGAATTATATTAGTGTCAATACGAACAGCATGTATGTATAGATGCATTCTTAATTACTACGGCGTTCCCAACCCGTTAACTCACTCGAAGTCATAGATACACTACGTATTATGCACAAGTTAGCTGGCAGTATGGAAACAAATGATAGCACCCAAAATATTCATAATCCGCTTCCACATAAAAATTACGCCTCCTGATAAAGTAATTCCTACTTCTTTATCTGCCTTCAAATAATCCTATATAAACACTAATTACGTGCAATCTGCGTTCGACCAGTCATGTCAATGAGCTTGTGAGAAAGCTCAGCTCTGGACTTAAAATCTACGCCGCCCCAAGAAGTTAAGCGCGTGATTACATTTTCAGAATTACCACTTGTCATGCAGATCAGGAGATTCAGATCAGCAAAAGTCAGTCCGTGATTGGTGACGTGGGATGGATCCTTTATCATAGATACAAGGATGACCTAGTCAAGATCAAGGAATTCCACTTTCACCGCAGAGAAAAATTACTAAGCAGCTAAATAGGTGAATGAATGCGTGTACGAAGGAAACAGTGTTTGACGTACAGCGAAACCTCATGGTTTCGAGGGAACTTCAAATTTTGAAAAGATTTTTGTACACAAATCCTTCCTATTTTCAAGCCTGTCTAATATTTTGCTATCGCAACCTCCGTCTCACCGCACCCGCGCATTGAGGTTGACCACTACAAATATTTTTCGCAGGCGGGATTGACGAGGGGGGGGGTTTCTCTGCACGAATTTGTAGGCAGAATGAATGTGCTAGTGCGATCTGAGTGTGGCTTAAAGGAGAGTACATCAGATTATGTCAACCAATTATTTCTCTCAGTCTGGTCGCTTCAGGTACAAAATAAAAATAGTCTCTCAATGCATGCCAGATTTGGCTAAAATTAACAACTGACGGAACTATGGATTTCACTGTGCGGAGAGTCAGCAGCTTTTCTCTACCTGAATCTCAAGTACTTTTACCGTTTTCAATTGACCCCACTGCTCTACTTCAACTTATAATCATAGACGGTAATAATCTCATACAATACTGTTAGTCCTTCCTGGATAGTGACAGTGACTCGTCTGTAAGAACTTTCAGTTCAGCACGCTCACTCTCACACAACCGTGGACAGCAGCGGAAATGATTTTGAGCCTGCCAACTCTAATGCGCTTGATGAGGACGTAAGACATCAAGAACTCCGGTTCCCTTTCACCTACATTATCGTATTCCCTACAAGAACTAAAACAGTAAAGCACCACAAGTACAACGGAAAGCCCCACAAGACCTCTCCAGAAATAACTGCGGAACTTTTTAGCTATGAAATCAATAAGTTGAATTGCATTCGAAATGTGCCAAAGGTTACTTAGAGGCTTACGAGGAATGGATAGAATAGAAAGTTCTCTGTGCTAACAACGCTTCCTAACCTTGTTTTAGACACACGCACTTACTCGAATTATCTAAACCAGTAGCGGCCCTTAGCTGTTTGAACTGAAAAATGAGTGATTCAGGGTAACACATACTTCCAATCCGAAGCTACCCTGGACAGCACGTTCTTACGAATAAATTATAACCTTCCACGCTGAAGAACACGGCAATAAATTTATCATATGAGCTCGCCTCCTCAATCAGACACCACAAATTCCGAGATCAATTTTTAAGTAACTGCAAAACACATGACGGCATACCCTGTGACAGCAGCAAGCTGACGAAAACTGTGACAATAACCCCAAAAAGCGAATACAGATTTCGGAAAATCTTGCTGTGGGCATGTTAATTGTAGATATAGCCGCCATTGTTCGTAGTTTTGTTTGGCAACGTGCAAACTTAAAACACTCTCCTGTTGCTAATAAATAATCAAAAAATTATCACACTTGCGTATGCGTTAACGATTGCTGCAGGATTTCCATTTCCACTTCTATATCTATTATAGAGCCAACTCGGACACACTCGGGCTAGATACAAAAACTGAAGATCCATGCCAGAAGTCGACTCCGGGCAAGGCGGCAATTCCTTGGTGGTAGATCATCCAACGCCACATACAAAAAACGACAGACGACGTCTATTCACTGCCAGTTGTTCCAATGGAATCACTGCGTCGTGACACCATTGCACTGAAGACGATACTGAGCCAAATTCAAACGCGAGATAGCATCTGAATAAGGCAGGACGGAAGAAGCGTCTCTAATTTGTCCAACAAATAAATTATTGGAAGCGATAACCATCCAACAACCTGAAAAGTTTACACAATGAATTAATCATTATTATTGTCGTAATGCTCCAGGTCAGTTCAAATTCAATTATGGGTAAATTATTTACAGTTTTTGCGGCGATAGCCATGTGATCTGGGTACTGATGTGTCAGAAACGCGATGAGCGCAGTGAAAGTACAAAGCCCTGCCGTAAACATTATGAAGAATGGAGTTTCTCTTTCTGGAAAGACGCTCACTTCATGATGTGCTGTCAGAAGAGATTAACGCATTAGCAATGTCTGTACATTATCATTATATAAGAAAAGCAAATCAAAGCCAGTTGTACCTGGAAGAATTTCTCGGTCTGGACACTCAGTGCAAGGAGGATAAGGGAAGAAGAGATTGCCTTTTTCTAATGGTCTTGGAATGGATGCAAATGTTCCTTCCCAAGTACAAGCGAGAAGCTGAAGAGCACCATCCACTCGTTTCCAGTGCGGTAAATGGAAGAATGCATAGGATACTGCTTCCGAATCACCACGCTTAAGCAAGTGCTCCGGAGGAAACACCATTGGTTTCAGTTCCAGGAGGTACTAGTATCAACAAACAAATCCATAAAACCCACGTCCAAAATCATCTACCACATTAATATCATCCAATCGTTCATATAGAGCTACTTTCATATACAAGAAACCGGACAGTTTACACCGGTACTTCCTATTTTCTACCTATTTCTATTTTCTTACCTTCGGAACGTGCGGGTTGTACTCTACGGCTTTATGGATTGCCTCGATGGCGTGCATTTCTGCTGTGCTTAAGCTACGCTTAATAAGTCCCGACTCCGTCACAAACCTACGCGTGACAAATCCACAAATTATTAGTTACATAATTTTATGACGGGAGTTTGTGCCCAATTTTACTTCAGTCGCATCGTACAAAGAACTCGAATCAATCAACTAGAAATTCACGCTTACTTGTCGGAAACCTGACGCACTTTCAACAGTGCGGAGGTGTAGCACAGAGTTGCCGAACGGGGCACTGATCCATCGTCATACTTGGCCAAAACAGCTTGAACATCTGCATAGGCTTGCATCTCGAGCAATGCTTCAATGAGATTTTCATGAACGTGAAGTACACTCATAATTGGATGAACTTCTTTCGTCAACTAATTGAGAAGAAATTATACCAACACAAGTTATTCAAGGAAAGATTAGAAGCATGAGTGAGACAATAACGTTCCACAATAAAGACTTACATCTCGAAACATTTTGACAGCCTCCTTCAAACGACCCAGCTTTCTTGCACACATTGCTAAGCGTCTTTTAATATATATAAGCACATTTATGTCCCTCCCTATGTTAAACAACAAATACTTGTCATGTCACGGATATTCCCACAAATTTTTTATATGTACAATAGAAATTTACTGTGAAGGCTGTCACTGCCAGGCCCGTGCATTTGAGTTAACTGGGACTTTTTTAAATTCGCCTCGGCAGCCTTAAGAGCTTGCTTAAGGAGTTTTTCACTGTCAGTTATGGTCAGTGCTTCCTCCTCCGCTAAAAGTATATAAGCTGTTGCGCAGTCTGGGTTCTTTTCTATTGCTGATTTTGCGGCTCTAATCCTCTCTTGCGGATTTCTTTCCCTCCACGCAGTTTGCATCACTGTTAACCAGAGAATTGCTCACTTCACACCAACAACATCCTAGGTAATGCAATCATTACTTCAATTTCATTCAAAGCTTTCTTAAAAACTCACAGGAATACTCAGGTCTGGTAGAATCACTATCACATGTAAAAAATGTTTGATGATCTTGAGCTGACAAATTCATATCATAGAATGTTAACGGATCCTTCTTCGTCAAATGGAAAAAACGAAGATACTCAGCCCCTCGGAAGAGATTTAATGGATTTCTCCATACTTTGCAATCTGGAAGACAATTAAGGCTACGGTAATACACTTTCACAGGAATTTTCTCATTTTATAAATTCATTACAGATTACAAATTATCCACATAGCAAGGTACAGTTTGGTAAACTTACCAGAAGACGACTGACTCTGGCTAGCGGCAACTGTGCCATTACCTTCACTGTTACCATTACCATTACTGGAATAATCCGGTGGGCCTAGCAAAGGGCCCAAGTGATTTAACGACACTTGTTCTATAAATGAAGTCCCATACTTTCTGTAGTACCACCACTCGAATATCTAAAATAGGAAATTTGAGTGTAAATGAATGAGGCATTACCATGTGATTTCAAGCGTATATTTCAACAACAACCCATATGATCATAGCATGACTTACAAGAATCAGACCCGAGATCAATGAGGAAGTTCCAGTCAGAGCGACATAGAATTTGGGTGTCAGTGAACTGAGGAACATAGTAGCTGCAAAAAGCAAAATGAAATCAGCATACACTTCAATCTCGAGCAGGACATAGCTCAGCCAAATGTCACTGATGATGCAAATCAAATTAAGTACCCATTCCAATGTTTTCACTTATTTTCAGCGGCCCACGAAGGTAATATAGCACGAACACAACTAGTAGAAACCAAAATGCCCAGAGGTAAGTCCAAGACCATACAATCCAATTTTTAAAATTTCTCAAATGGATCAAAATCATTGCAAATTGCAGTTCCGGCAACACCATTCATTACATTACCACTCCATTGCCAACCAAGACCCCGTTCAAACTTTGCCAGATTCCAAGTAATGTTTCTTGTTTGGAATCACAGGTGGCTCCCTCCGCAGATCTTTGTGTTTGACGTCTTTAGGGATGTCACCGTAGGTTCCCGTCCGGGAATCGGCTTCATTCACAGCCGGTGAAAATCGGTACCGTCAGCAAGTAGCACGGATTCTTATAGCCGCAGCTGAAGTGTCAGTCTGTCATTAAATTATTCTGTCATGTCTGAATTTGTATCATGGTAAACAAAATAGTACTCATTTGATTATTATTATAATATAAAAAACAAAAACTGATTGCTTAGTTAATAGAATTTCCTAACACATTTGACAGTGACTGAACCAGAATAGTAACTAAATAACTGACTAAATTAAAAGCAGCTCAGTGGGTGACCTTCGTTAGCTCAAACGTCAGATACTTACATGGAGAGAATCCCACTTCCTCATGTTAACCTTCACACCCATCGGTCGGTAGCAATCATACAACTTCAAGAGGTCATCAAAGTACGTTAAATCTGCACTGCCAACGGAAATTCAGCTGTCTTCACTACATAATCTCATGTTAAGTCTCATTAGGAGTTTCCAATTTTAAAGGTCGAGGAAGTACTCATTAACACATAGCTATAGTGCTATACGGGACTAATTGCGCGCGATGAATATTTGGGAGCATGCCTATAAGTTCACAGACGTGGTGAATTTTTTTGTGTAGAAAGTAGATTTTGCTGACCACTGGTGAGAGCGGTTCTTAAAATAATCACTCGAAATGGAAAACTGGAAAATCTTCACGGCATGTATTATGAAAGATTTTCTGTGAAAACGTTCCGTCCTCCAAAGGGCAATGACGAAAACCTTGAATCCGCACTTGGGTAGAGTTTTGTGTTTGGGTGACCTCTCCAACGTGCAGTGTGACTGATTTGCGCGAAGGAGACATGTGGTTAGCTAAGTGACCTGCTCACCAAGACGCGGTTTTCCATGCTTAAAAGCGACAGCACATTAGCAGTAGCCAGTAGGTAAATGGCGTCAGTCGCTTTGTAATTATTAATTGACAAGTTGGTAGATTACATTACTGAATAAAAGACTGGCGGAAACTACAAGTTTGTACGAATTGAGTGCAAATCTAAGCCTCATTCCCTCATTATTGCCTTAATGAATTTTATCTGACGTTATCCTTCTGAGCATGAACCAAATTGTCTTGACATTCGCAACATCACCACATTACATGGAATCTGTGCATTCAGTCGCGCTGTTTCCCTCATTAAAAATTTACAGTAAGATCTCTTAAGATTATCCTTGCTCACAGGGATTTCGTTGTACTACTAATTACTAATGAATTTTAGTTGTGGTTTGTCTGCGTTCATGGCCAATGCCATAGTCTGCTCAAAGTAGAATGGAAGGGGTCTACAGGAAAAAATGGCAGACTGCAGGTCCTCGGACGCAGAGGTCAATGGATTACATTCCTTATTGACAAAGGTCATGGTCGAATAATTGTCGTTTGTGAGGGCTACAAAATTATACGAATGGTTGAATGCACGTTGTGACTGGATGATAATCCAGTTCTTCTGACATTTATGTAAGCCGTTCTGAGTAATAATTCTCTCAATTTTACCACTGCAAAGCCAGTTGGAAGCTTGCTGGATGGTAATTGAGGCGGCTGAATTCAACTGACTAAATTCCAACTACAACTTTGCAGTTATAAAATGAAATAATTTATGAGTTCTAAAACTTGATCTAACGAGGAATACTACTCATATGTCCGCGGGACTTAGCCCCGACACCGTATGCAACGTGAAAGTCTCTCCACAAGGATACTCCCTCACAAANTATGAGTTCTAAAACTTGATCTAACGAGGAATACTACTCATATGTCCGCGGGACTTAGCCCCGACACCGTATGCAACGTGAAAGTCTCTCCACAAGGATACTCCTTCACAAAGCACTAGATGCGGAAACTCAGGTTTGACTCCTCTGGAGGGTCACAAAGTTTGACGTCAACCGTTGCACGGAGGGTGCGTGCTGACTGAAAAATCCCATATTCTATCCCCTAAGAATTTCCTAGTTGTTGATTTCGAGGGAGTACTCATTAACTCAAATATTGCCTGATGGTGCCGAAATTGGCTACCAAATTTGGCTCAGAACGCGGCAAGATTTTCAGAATAGGTTTTGTTTACCATTAGCTACATACAACAACTGCAGAGGGATTTAGGCGGTACTTTTCAAAAATCACTCGAAATTGAAAACTGTGATTTTCTTATGGGATTTGACATGGGATTTTTCAGCTAGTACTCTCCATTTTGCATCAATTGTCCCCGAAACTTTGTGACCTTCTTGCGGGATCAAACCTGATTTTCCGCGCCCACTGCTTTGTGAGGGAACAAGTTTATGCAAGGCTATGCATTCTGCATTTTCCATTAGGATTCGATGCTGTGCACCACGGTCACATGAATAGTGTCCCTTGTAAGCACAATGTAATGATTTTTTTGAGATTTTGGCTGCGCAACTGTACAGTGTACAGTGAGGCTCTGAAATTGCCATTATAATTATTGCAGTCGGCTTGTATGCCTCAAAGGTACACCCGTCCGCTTTCACCAGAGTGGACACGTTAAGCAGTTCTAACTAACTGCGGCTCCGCATGCTCTTCTCACAGTAGTGCAATGAATGTGAGGCAAATGAGAGCATAAAAAGTGGAAGTTGCAGCAAAACATAACTGGCTGCATTCAGAGTGATATATCTGAGAGAGAACTAATCCCGCTGAACTCGAGGAGGAGCTGGTTCTTGGAATGGTTAGCTGAAATACTTCAGAGAACGATGCCTCCCCTTCGCTGTTGTAAATTATGAAAATGCGAAGTGTAACTTGAAGATAAGTCTGGGAAAGTTGCTCGCATCTTGACTTCAGTAATGCACTCTTAATTTCCGGAAAACTATACAAAGGCCATTCCACTAGAAAATAAAGTTATTTCCAAGCCATCAGCGGTGTTACGCCCTTCTTGCACAGGTGGAACGTGGCCCAAAGCGGAAAAACTAGTGCTTAGTGTAATGGGACATGACCATTAAAGTAGTTTCTGGCTGAAGGTAACGAATGAATCGCAGCCCTGTACAACTCTTTCCCCATATCATAGCATGCTCTCAGAAGAGGTTACCCATTCAGAGGAAGATACCCAGGCTGCACAGACACATCATCATCATCATCATCATCGTCATTCCTCTGCTCGAATTCTCTCGTGCACGTGTCTCAGCTCTTCCCTCAGAAGTCTCGACGGAGTTACACTATCGAGCAGGAATTAATTGACAAGGTGACGATTGATGAAGCCATGAACTCGACTCGTAAAGGTATGTACACTCATAAAATGTACAACTGAAACAACTCCCAGTTATCCAATAATACGGAATCCAATTACTCAGATACACATACAGGGTGTTTGAAAAATATTTTTTGACTACTACATGTGAATAAAATTTGTACAAATAAAGCATCTGTAATCAGCAACGGACCAAACTAAACCCCCGATTGGTGAGGATGTACAAGGATGAGGAAATAACTGTAGATACTGGTAATAAATAGCCTGTGCATTTGGTTCTCATAGTCAATTAATCAAATTACAATGCTGAAATGAAACGAAATTTCATGAATCCTCGTGCGTTTATACTTGTAAACACATCCTGGATGTTCAATTAGCTCGCTAAACACAACCCAATCACACATGGCGCTCGAAAGCGGCAGCGAGAATATCTGGACCTAATTTCAGCGACAGTGACTAAAATCGCGCCGCTATGCTGGCTATGTGAAATGGAAAGCGACGTGATGTGTGCGTCGCTTCCGTCGAGCGATTTCCACATATCGCTGACAGTGTGAAACGGGCTTACATGCCGAGAACATATTTCTCAAACACCCTGCATAAAATGTCTTACAGCGGATAAAAGCCGCAGCAGGATTTGCAGGATGTAGACTTCACACGTTTCCTCAAATGAACCAACTCCAATAATCTGCCAGGGAAAGTACCATAAATTCAGTGGGGACCCGGAGCTTTTCGACGTATAGCTTTACTTACACTCACGGGAGACTCCAATCCAATTGAAACTTCCCCGCCGTCCTAATGACGCTCGGCTCAT
>WJFA01001917.1:0-18272 GCA_009870155.1 Pseudobourletiella spinata
GGTGGCAGGAGAGTTGAGTTTCTTCTCTTCGTTCTCAGTGTCGAGAGGTAGACTTCAAGGGAAGCCATCTTGATTTTGGATCAACGTTTAAATAAGCAATTTCTCAAGTACACAAGTTTTGGAGGCGTTTCAGGGAAGTTTAGCAACTTTAGATTTTATCATTGCAGAATAGTAATGATGAAAATATGTTTAATATCCCTGAGGTTTTCAACGAAATAATCATAAATAATATGTAGAAAATAAGCAGTGGACTAAGAAAGGATTCATGTGTTAAATTTCGCGGTTTCAAAATATAAAACATAAAAGTTCATATAATTTCAGAAAATGTTAAACAAAATGAATTTTAAAATGCATAAATATTTACTTTATTCGAAAAATATGATGTAATAAATTTTAAAAATCATTTAATTTTTTATTTAAAATTGGGAATATTTCATCTCATTTTTTAAAAAAAATTGAAACAAAATTCGTTTTTATTAAAAGTTAAAAATGCATATTATATTTTAAATGTTTGCTAAAAATTGGAAGCACTAAACGTTGTTTTCATAAATTACAAAAGATGGAAAAGTATCACGTGTTCTTTTTTATACTAAACAATAGTGAATTTTGTACGATTACGCACTTGGAAAATGGCAGAATTTTGCAAAGAATGGAATTGTAAAATTATGCAATAGCAAAATTTTAAAAAATGTTAAAATATCTTTTGATTTGTTGATTGATATTCTGCAAAATTTTTACACTGTACAATCAACTAGTTACAAGAAACGCCAAAATTTAACAATTTCGATCACTATAAAAACGAATTCAGAAAAAATATGTGCTCATTCAATGCTTAATTCAATGCGCAAATTTACAAGTTCACAGTTTCCATTCAAAATTTCCACATACTTTCACAAACGTTGGGAATAAAAAGGGTCAATATTATTCAATCTTTTACACCATAAAAGATTGCACCAACATCACGCCCGATACAAATCATAATTTCCCGTAAAAATAAGGAAGTAACGTGCAAAATCTAGCACTACTGGCCATACGTCAAACTCGATCCATTGAAAATTATAAATGACCCCATTCAACCCACTAAATCGCTCGCACAGAAAAAAATCCACTCTCCCACACCCAACTCCCATCCATCCCACAAGACCCTCAGTATCTAATATCCCTCTGGAAATCACCCCATCCCTGATACATGGCTAAAAACATGGATCTCCCCACAAAATTCATTACATTCCCTTTCTCCCGACCACCACCTCTGCTCGGCGAGGACAGGCCAAATATTCGCGAAAAAAGCCCGACCCGCAGAATCTGGCAGTTGCAACTATAGCTTTTTACGACTGCATTTCCCCTCCTCTCCCAATACTGCTACCAAAATCACACCACCGCTACCACCACCCTAAGCCAAAGTAGTACAGCGTGTGTTTGTTACTGCCGAATGGGGAGTATCAGGTTATATTGGCGAATCGGCCCCACTTTCCCCCACTCTTCTGGCTAAATGAACACAATTTCGGCCGTCGTTTTGAGCCTGAATTGGCAGCAATAGGGAGAGTGTGGCGGGTGGAAATGCTCCATATTTTCCACGGCCTGTCTCTTCTCCGCAAATAAAATATTATAGGATTTTTCCAAAGGCATGTAAGGCCAAAGCCGTGGTGACTCCCTCAGATTTATCGCCCCCGCCGCCGCCGCCGACGCGCCGCTCATATGCATATATAGACCACCACCACGGTTGGGAGATCTAGTACTCGCATCGTAGCGGTTTCCACTCGTTCAGAATTCATTGTCCCACATATTTACACACACACACACACACACACAGACACGTACAAACTTCGCTGCAACTATATGCTCCTATAAAGCCACCTTCACCCCTATTGGCCGGCCAAATGGGTGGGAGCAGAAATGTAAACAGGCTTTTGAACACGTATATTGTGTCAGTCATACGTTTTCTCCACATGCCCGCCCGTACCTATCACTGAATCTACTTGTTTGAATGTGTGCACGTCTGTGGACGCGTGTGTGCATGTGTGTTTCCGAGAAAGCCCAGGAACGGGAGGCGCCCAGACGGAGGAAATTTGGAGGGAAAGTGGAGAAAGGCTTGAGGTCAAAAGTAGATTTATCTTTTGGCGCATATGCGCTAGTCAAATTTAACGTGAAATTTCATCTCCAACCCTCACATTGATTCCTCCCCGCTCTCCTCACACTCACACTCCGGACATGACCATCTGTCCGCCCTTATCCTCACCCATAACCTTGTATCCAACACCGTGCAATTGGATGCAATGGGAATACACACACACACACACACACACACACAATATTGACATCACAGATTTTCCACTGTACTTGCAAACCATGTTCCCTCCTACTTCAATGAAGATGAAAGGGGTCTACTGGTAATAGTTTGTAGTGTATATCCTATTTGCTTTATTGTTCTCTATTTCTCTTGATATTGGCAATTCGGGTGTCACTCCAGACGTCCACCCTGATTGCCTCTCCCTTTGTTTTCCTTATTGCCCTGCGCTACCCGCGACTCTCTTTCCACAAGTCCTTGAACATGCGAAAACGATCTTGTAAATATTCTGAGGACACACAATACAAACGTTCGTTTAGACCCACACACACAGGCAAACACACATACACGCAAACTTAAAGGCGTAAACGCGATTGAAAGTATTCTCACACGGACATAAACTAAGACGCACACATGCACCCCCCCTTACATACACACATTACACACAAGCACACACACACATACTTACATGTAAACGCCACGATAAACTGCATGGTTTATATCCCCATTCACCTCCATTAGATCCCCCGCATGCCACCGTACGGCTGAGCGCTCCAGCCTGTAATAGTAGACGAACAAACTATTCGGCTCCAGCTGGTTAGTTTTCCCGGTAAATTATGTAGAGAAGCTTCCCGCCCGCCGGAATGTGTGCTGGTAGAGACGGAACGATGGAGACAGAGGGAGTAGGACCCGGGGAGATTGTTCACTCTGCATAAATTGCATAATAAATTCCATTCATTGGCTCCCACAAATGCGGCCGCAACCCCAATAATTAGTCCTGCTCATACCCCCATACCCAAGGATCGGTGGGAGAAGCGGCGAAGAAGAGGGGAGCAATGGTGTTTCCATGGCAAGGAATTATATATGTGATCCCTCGAAGAAGTTCTTCGAAACGAGTCGTCTTCACCACAGGTTGTGGCGGATGCACATTTGGGAACAGTAGGTTTCCCAGCTCTTACTCCTCCTCTTCCAAAGTTTTGGCCCTTTAATTAGTTCCGAGTTATGCCCGGGGTGAAGGGACTCTCCGGGTGGGATCTGTGAGTCAAATGAGTACGTCGGTGGCGGTTTGTCGGCGGTGCGGGTATGGTGGGAAAAGTATTTCCTTCGCATACGGATTGATGAGTCAACTGTTCGGGGGGAAAGCGAGAGGGTTTTTTGATCCAGTTATCAAATGTATGCTAATCTCCGCCAGGATTGAAAGCCATGTGTAGGAGGGTGGAAGTAAAAATGGTGAGGCTTCAGTCAGTGGTGGGGCCAATCTGTTTACCCAGAGTGAACGCTGGTTACATAGAGTGGGCGAGTATCAGTGGGTTAAAAACGATGTTGGTCCTTGCCCTTAGGCAAGAATACTTGATGTTGTGCAGAATTCATGGAATTCTAATGTGAGGGATCGTGGTTATGTTTCTGTGTGTGTGTGTGTGTGTGTGTGTGTGTGTGTGTGTGTGTGTGTGTGTGTGTGTGTGTGTGTGTGTGTGTAGTGTGTATGTGTGGGAACGACGACGGACTACTTTTTACCCCTCCCCATCTTTTTCCTCTCTGTTCCATCCAGTGCGAGAAGCCTACCGATGTCCTCCTCAAGCTAAATCCACGTGAGTACATACAGATGGTAGGGTCGGGATGGAAATATCCCATCATTCATATTTCACGATTTGGTTTGTGAAATGTTGTCACCTTATGCTGCCACATGATAAATATTTATGAGATTTTTCGGATTTCCGTCGCCGTCGTCGCCACCGCACAGGTACACTCACATTACATGGGCCTAGGAACATGTACACATTCACACACAACTACGGGCATTACATGGGCGCAGGCACATGTACACATGCACGCACACACATGCACACAAATTACACAGGCACAACCCCGCATATACATGCACACAAATTACATAGGCCCAGTCACACGTACGCACACACATAAATGCACACAAGCGGACGCTCACATACTCTCACTCCTCAAGACCTTTGCGCTCGGATCCCTCATATGAAATTCCCGCTCCCCACGCTCCATTCCTCGTACAAATAGATGGAAAGCCTCCAGGTATATATTCAGCAGGATAAAAATAATGTGGGGAGGATATAATTTTCATTGTGTAGAGCCTCTCCCCCCTAAGTTCCAGGTCGGATGGAGCGGGTTTCAGCTTGAGACGAAGCCGTCCAAACATGCTTTATTTGTTGTTCCAACGGCTTTTCCCCACTGCCGCCACGGCTGCCTTCGGGAATTTACATGCCTGGGAAGCCCTGACTACCGGATAGGTGGGAGGAAGAGCCTCCCGAAGGATCAGTGCATATCCCATCCCATCTTTTCTGCAGCCTCCCAACACACTAGAGGACTCAAGGAATCATCCCGGGGAGACAGACAGAGCCCTATATAGCACCATTTACCCACCGTATGCGGGTATATTAATTCACACATCCGGGTCGTCCCATATAGGATGGAACGAGGGTGGTGGAGTTTTACGGCTGAGATGATGAGTTATCGTCGTCATTATTCTGACCATTAATATAGGGTTAATATTGGGAAGGGGAGGTTGGTCCCATTTACGGCAACTCTAACTCAGTCAGTCAGAGTTTTAATATTACCAGAGTTTGCAATTCAGGCGGCCGAGGTGGATAAAAGTCTTGAGGGCAGTAACATGATAGTGGATAGGATACTATTTCAAAGTGTGAAAGAGAGAGAGAGAGAGTAGGAACTGTGACACACGGTTCCAGTTCATGCATTATGAGTGTGTGACTTGGTGACTTTGTCGCCAGTGTGAAATATTTTAAGCGGAGGAAAAGATGTGAAGAAGTGAGTGGGAAAGACATTGGGGGACAAATAGGACGAGGGACTTGTTCTTGACTGCGTGGGTTATTGAGAGTGTGAGTGACAAAAATGACGCGGTCATGAAATTTGTATGAGTGGAGGGGAAATGCTCCTATTACGCCCGCAGATCCCTTCACATTACGACCTTTTCCGAATGAGGTAAGACAACGGGGTTGGCTTTGTCTATGCTAGACTTTGAAAATCCGCCAGTAGTACAGTCCAAGTTCCATCCATTGTTACTTTGTGTCTGGGAAAAATTACTCGAGAATTTTCCCCCGAAACAAAGGGTTGCACGATGTCTGTAGGAGAGGGCTTTTCCACTACAGTGAAGGAACGACTTCCCTGTGAGTTACATTTTTTGACAAGCACATCCACTTACTTGGACTCCTCCACGTCTATTTCCAAAAAGTGTTCAAATATTCGGTGACACTTTTTCCGTACCCCAATATAGTGCTGGCGGGTGTACAACTTGTTAACCAAGTGGACACTTGGAGACATCCAACTGAATCATACTCACTCAAGGAACCTCCCCAAAGGTACGCTAGGAGGGAAGTTCAGCAAGTTTTACTTGAGAATCTCTTCGTACTCATTTTTATTGTGCTTAAAATTGCGCTTTGATTTTATTTGAGCCCAGCATACTTCCCGCCCATGAAGCACGAACGTGATTTCACTGATTTTCAAGCTCCAGCCTATTGCCCTATCTAAAAAGGCTATTAGCTCACTACTGGACACACGTCCGAGCTTACTTGCACCATGCTAAGCTCATGCTCTACGTGCGGTCGTATTGCATCCAATTACTTCTCATTAAATACATGCGCTGAAGTACCAAATGATCCTTAACTCAATGCACATGTAAAAGTATTCCGATTGAACCGAATTACTTTTTAACTGTCGGCAACTACCTAATTACACACCATTGCGCACGGGCAATCGCACGAAGAATTTCCTCAAGCTGTACGCGTGCTCCAAACTATCCATCACTGCAGATACGTTTCAAAGTATCCCATTTGCGACACATGCACCAAATTACTTCCTATTGTACACATGCAAGAAGTTATCCCCTGTGGTGCAGATGCGCCAAATTATCACATGTTGTGTCCATGCACCAAATCACCATTGTACGCATAAGTCTTTAAAAAAATTTCTCCTACAGTATGCGGACACCAAATTATCACGTTTAGTGCACACAAAATCGTCACAAATTCTACGTATGCGCCATATAGTGCACACACAAGAAATTAGCACGTATTGTACATGTTATGTGCCAAATTATCTCCCACGATGCTCATGTACAAAATTGTCACGTATTGTGTAATGCAAAAAACTAACCACCATTGCATTGTGGGCCCATACCAAATCACCATCTAATGTAAAAAAGTGCCCCCTTACCCCCTACTGCACCAAGCCATCCGACCATTCCCATCACATCGCATCCACACTAAAACCCGCCCTGTTCAAATCCCAATCACCTCAAGCTCATACCACAGCCCAAACTCGTACCGGGGGAAAACGGTGTCCATCAACCAAGAACGGCTGCCGGATGCGGGCCCACCCATACAAGACGGGCATAACCCGAGTTCCCTCCCCGTCCGCACCATAACCTATCGTAGAACGCAGTTAGTTTGAATTACGACCATTCCCGGGTGTCGTGCAAAAATCTCATTACTCTTCCCCCCATGTCCGATGAATGATTTAGATAAGGTTATGAGACTCAACTTGGAGAGATAGCTCCGAGACGGGATAACATACTTGGAGGAGCACCCCACTAACACACAACCTCCGAACCTCCTCCGACGTCCACCTCATTCCTCGACTCTATCTTCCCGCTCACCTAATGACCCACTCCCACTCAGATACAGAGCTGCAAGGGACAATCCCCACACGTACCTGCTGAACAGGGATGAATCTCACCATTCGCCCGGCCTTCATCCCACACCCTTATTTTCCGATTTTTGACAGGTGACCTCATCCTGGCTCAACCGGAGCCGACATTCTTAGGATCTAACCTTTGATCCTGGCTTAAATTGGTCGGAAATACTTTCGCCGGGGCAGGCAGGGAAGGATGGAAAAAGTTTTATCCACTATTGTATCTCCTGATATCATCATTACTGTCAGTACCAGGAAAGGCCCACCGGTTGATGACAACTCTCCCCTCCTCGTAATTGGCCATCACCTAGTATGGTTGCTAGAACGACGGTGAGGGAGCACCCGGTTGCGCAGACCATTCCGCTCATACTCAACCTCTCATATTGTCATAAACAAAGGGGGAGGAAATTTGGGAAATTATATTGAAAAATATTAAGCCATATAGCCCTGGCGGGGGAAGCGGCTCATGTAGTTTTGAAAATATATGACTGTTTATGCCCCGCTAGACGTTTATAATGGGCCGCGGAGTGCTTTTCCGGATGACTGTGTGGAGGGGCGGTTGTGTCTGCGCAACGGAGTGAGGCCCCTCAGGGACTGTCCCCGACAACAGTAAAAGCGGCAATCATGACCGTAATTGTTTTCACATGCTCCTCCGGGCTCCCGGCCTGACTTTATGAACGTTACCCATCGTACGTCGTTCGAGTTGTTGTTGTCGTCAGGGGGAAGAAAGTCGTTGTGTTCGCCTCGGGAAGCGCCTCTGTATATACAGTTATGCCCCTTTCATGTCATTTATGAGCCTCGGTGTGTAGAACTATCCCTCCTCCTCCTCCTCCTCCTCATCTCTGAAGAGAACAGAAGAGCCGCTCCACCACGTCAGGGCCAACACATGCATACAGGCGCAGAATGACTCTCCAAGTGCAAGTCACTCCTGAAAAGAATGAACTCAAGTCAAGTAATAGTAATGAGGCTCCATAAAAGTGACAAAACTGGAAGAATTCCCTGGGAATCCTTTCCCCCCTTCACCTAAACGGTGATTGCCCCCTTCGCCTTTGATTCAGGGGGTCCCGGAGCGCGTGTGTAGGTCCACGTAGGCACACCCGCACAGATAGACGCAATTACATGTGGACGCACACACAAAGGTAACATTGGACATATGCACACGCATGCAGAAGTATATATGCTCACAAAGACACGCATATACTCAATTCATCGCAGACAAGTGCACACACGGCAACGTAAATACACGGAGGCACATGCCAACTCAAACACGCGCAAGAACACACACACACACAATACACATACGGACACGCCCAGAGGCAAAAAGGTCTAGGTACAGCCATGACATTGACACATATGCACAAGCACACACATGACTATAAGGATACACACACACACACGCACACATACACACACACACACACACACACACACACACACACACACACTCACACACACAGAGGCAGATTCGCACAGCCACCCAGGCACAGACATACCTATGAAAACTTACAACACACACACACACACACACACACACACACACACACACACACACACACACTCACACACACACAGAGGCAGATTCGCACAGCCACCCAGGCACAGACACACCTATGAAAACTTGCAGGTCCAGAAACACGCACACACATGTATAGGCACACACAGCGTAGTGACGGGGGAGTGTCGCGGGAGATGCAAGTGACTGTTTAAACACACTCCTTTGCCCAGAAAAATGCACCCTCTTGGGCATACCCTCATTTTCCCTCCAAGCACCAGCCAATCAAGACTATTCAATTTCCACTCTCCAGCTCTCACCCTAACTGCCCCCATATAACTGGACTCTTGAGCCTGCCTTCCGAGTAGAAGTGAGGCTCAGAGTCACATTTTTCAGTGACATTACAGTTGCGACAGGGGCCACGTCGGGGGCTGTCGTAGATTTTAATCGTGCAGGGAATGACAACTGGCCCAGCCTCAGCCCCACACAGTCCAACTACCATGCTTTTGCAAGAGCGGGAATATTACTACTGTTGACTGGAATGGTCAGGGGGGCGTGAGTGCGTAATGTACATCTCCCCGTCATCCTCTCTCTCTCCAGTTATATCTATGCTCTTTGGCCGTGTAAAATTCCTCTGTGATCTGAATACGAAAAGGGTTGGGATGAGTTGAGCCGGATTTTCATCCATATGTACACCCGACCAGTCTCTGCTGCTCCGCTGCTCTTGGTCAAAATCCCCCCAGCAGCGGTATCCGCTTCGTCCCACTACTATATTGGCCGCATGGCAATATGGCTGGCTATTGTCTGTCCGCACACATTGCCAGAGCAACTTGAGTCAGGCCTTGTAAACACAGAGTTAAAATATGAGTGGCAATAACTCAGGGGTGAGAGCCAATCTTCCCCTTTCGCTCCCCAATTACATTAAAGGCGGAGAAAATGGAGTCTGACCGTTGTCAAGGGGACGGTGTGGTGGTTCGGAGCTCGGATGAGGAGCTTTCTCATATCTTTCGTCGTGTCGTAAGAATGTACAGTAGCTTTTAGTTGACATGGAGTTGGGTCATAGTCAATTTATACAGACGCACGCACAAAGCCTGAGCACACATATGTACATGCACACACACACACACACATGCCCAACGAGACCGGAAATGAAAGACGATATAGCCGAGTTATGAGCCAGTTGGGGCGGCATGAGTGATGAACTACTGTCTGGATTGGGGAGAGCAATTTTACATGTCAAACTCGCCCAAACAGTTGGGGCCAAAGTTCCAACTAGTTGGAGAGTTCATATATGTGGCAGTAGTTTCTCTGTGTGTGTGTGTGTGTGTGTGTGTGTGTGTGTGTGTGTGTGTGGGTCTCACTGTGAATGAGTCAGATCCCGAGTATATCTGAGCTGGGATCTAAGTTTGAAACATGTTCTGTGAGGAAGCGTGTGTGTGAAGTGGGAGCCAGGAATTTCTTTCACAGCGTCTTTTCTTGGAGGTAAGCTACTATGTACAAGGGGCAATCAAGTAGTCGGGTTATTACATACGGCTCAAGTCCTCCGCCCCACACTCCAATTTTTTCGCGTGAGACCCTCGCATTCCAGGGCACAGTTGGAAAAGTAGCAAATTAAAATGTTCACATAGTCAACCCATTTACACCAGCACACCATGTAGGAACTACTTCCACCTACTTGTTCCACATGTGCTCAAGCACCACAACTTTCTTCCAAGTTCCCAACATGAGCATTTGATATTGTGTAAGTTGTACAGGAAATTGGGCTAAATATTCTCACACAAGTAGATACAGGAAATGAGTTACAGGCGTATGGACATTGAAGCAGTTGATTTTTTAATGCTCTACCAAGTTGGAAACTAAATAAGGCGCAGTTGTTATTACACCCGTGATAAATATAGAGCTTGACGAGTCCATGATTTACACTGGCTCACGCTTCTAACAATAGACAAGTAAGGATTCTTATTTATCCGACTTTCCTCGCTCCAAAACTCGTGAGCATTCTATTTCCAGCATTATTATGGCCATAATCCTGTCATAACGAGAGGCATTTGAAACGATCATTTTTGATCCGGAAAAATGTTCATTTTGACTTGCGCCCTACGAGAACTCGTGAGCAAGCTAAATATTTCCAGCCTAAATGAAGCTTCTAACCGAATCAGGAGAGGTAGACCTGGTTGTCAAATCTGAACTCTGAGCCTCTAGGTGGTGTAACTACGGCTTGTTTGGCTCGGTGGACTAAAGAAATAGTGGAAAAAATATGACTAATTAAATTAATAACTTTTTACTTTTAATTCCACTTAAACAAACACGGAGCAGTGAGTGAGATACTGGCAGGGCATAGAATCGTAGCAATAAGCTGATTTTCAGGGATTCAGTTGACTCACAAAGGCTCTCCCACAAAGTTAAACGGGATCAACGACACTATCACTCAAGAAGGGATCCATCTTGATATCTCCAAAGGATCCTCCACTGTCCCTTGGCATGTAGGCAAGGGGCAGAGCGGGGAAAAAATGAGGTTGATAGGTGAGCCCCATTAAATTTCTACCCGGGTCTGAACTACTAAGTATTTGCACTATTCTTCCCGTCAGCCGCCGCCGCCGCCGCCGCCACCATCATCATCATCCCCGCCTCCCTCTCAGCGCGCATTTCCCCATAACGACACGGAGTTGGCGGTGGGGAACTCCCGAGGCTCCCCTCACTTCCCATATACTCCACAACTTCCCCTCACACTCCACTGTCGCCTCCCCATATGATACTGTGCAGTTCCTGTCCGGGATCATTACAGAAATATGGAATTATGGGTGGTGAAAAAAAGTTTTTTTTTATTATAAAAAACACAAGGAGGATCCAGCGGAGAAAAGTAAGAAGAGGAGCGAGAGGGAGCGACAAAGGAAGGAGATGTAGTGGGAGCAGAAGTAGGGGGAAAGGAGGGAAAAAGTTCTTCCGGATGATTTATAATGCTCTCATAGGGAAAGTTCGCACATTTTTTGCCAACTTTTCAAACAGCCAAGGGGCACATTTGCTTCCAAAAAGATTGCTAGGCTACTCCATGTCTCTGCTCTCTCTCTCTCTCTCTCTCGCCCCAACACTCCACTCCTGCTTCCTCCTTCTCTCTCTGTCTCTCTCTCTCTCCTGCTCCGTCTCACCCTCAAAACTCTCACAGATAGCATTCCCACGGACATCCTCATTGGGATCTGTGTACATATGTAAGACGCTCGTGTGGAAATGGTCGGGATGAATGTAGCCACATTAGATGGCATTACAATTGGCTTGTACGCGAGGAGTAACCCACATAAAAACATCGCTTGCAGGAAAAGATTCAGGCCCATTAGCTCTCTCTCTCACTCTCATCTCTCTCTCTCTCTCTCTCTCTCTCTGTGTATGTCTGCCGGACGAACTCCAGCGACGAGCACAGAAGCAGACTCAAAAAGTCTGCGGGAAGATCCACAAAAGACATATACGGGCGGCGGCACACTCCCACCGTCTACCTCCTCCTCTTTTGGCTAATGAAGCTACGGTGTGAGCCAAAGGCTTGTAAACTTGCCAAGGTGTTAAATCCCTTGTCTGTGTGTGCATGCATGTGTATGTGTAGGATGAGCAGGATTCGTCTTACGGTGAGGTCACTCAATAGAGCCTGTGTGTGTGTGTGTAGTTTTGTCCGCGGGCCAAGTCAACGGACAAAAGTCTCGCAACGGTCCTCAAACTTCCACAGAAATGTGAACAATGATGATGAGGAAAGACCCTGTATTATTTGATGTCTAAGAGCGTACTGATGGGAAGGTCACTGGCATGAGTGGAAAAAACCTTCCGAGTTATTACTGCGTAGTTTGAATAATCCTATCCCTTGTGTGGGATATGAATTGGGGGTAATTGTGATAGCGGCGGGGGAGCACGAGCATATACATGCATGTAAATAGGCACTTCTGCAGATATACATGCAAGCATGCATATACACTTGCTCACATATGCACACAATCTCGCATGTAGACACACCGTTGCACATACGCTCACACACCCTCACACATGCACGCAAGCGCACAAGCGCTTGCACACTTTAAATCCAAACACGCTCACACATACACTTAAGTGTACATATATATGCACAGACGCACACACACACATACTGACTATTACATGCAAACACACACAGATATACACACACAAATACTGTCACACGTAGACGCACTGCCGCACACATACGGTCTCTTACACACTAATTGACTATTACTCACTGTGAGGACTTCACGTACACGCATGCACAAACACAATAGCATCAACGTAGCTCTCCTACACGCTGACACTCCAGTATACAACGAGCTTCTAAAGTTACACATACGCACGCACACACACCCACACACACACAATGAACTTCTCACGGTCATACACACATACAAATAGCTCTTCACACACCGACACAGAAAACGGGTTGCTCATGTTCAAGTCCCAATTCTCCAGATTGGATTCCAGCATTACAGAGCAGAAGGAAGGGTTTAGATGGAAAAGGGAGCAGGGCCAGTGAGCCTTTTTGTCTCTCGGGTCAATGCCCAAATCTCTCTTAACTGGAAGACACGCGGGAAGTACCAAGGGGGAAGGAGTCGGTGCTCAGCCGGGCAAATACAGAGATAGAGGTGCAATTCTTCATCTGGCTAGTTAGGTCGCGATAGCCTGAGCAGGGTGTAATCCTCTCACCCTCACCCAATCACATTCTTCCTCCATCTTGTAGTTCCTCTTACGTCTCAAGAAATGGTGTCCATATAAGCCCCGAGCTTTCCTCCACTCCCTCAACGGAGAAAGGAAAAGACTTACGGAGTACAAGGTCCTTCACACACATACGCATATATGCAAAAATACACACGCACACACACACACACACACACTTGCGCTCACACCGACACACGCTAACTGACACACGCACATATTGATCTACACATGTGTTCCAACATTAGCACGACAGAATGGGGAGGGGCGTGGACAGGATAGTGGTAAATAAATCAAAATTCCCTTCTGACATGAGAGGATCGGTGGACCTACTTTTGAATTTGGCGCGGAGAGGAGGCAGGAGGCTTAATGAACATCCGTGAGGGCTGGAGGGAGCTGTGAGTGGAAAATTTATGGGAGTTTTTATTAAGGGAACTAAATCTTAACGCCAATTTCAAAAGTTGAGTCAATCCCACCTTTCAAAAAAGTCTGAGAGGGGCACTCACTCCCTTTTCGGCAGTTCTTGAAAATGTTTCCTTAAGATTTTTTAAAAGATTCTTAAAGACATTTCCAATGCAGCTATTTCACCATGTTTGTTTCTCCCTTTGACTCGAACGTACCGCTACTTTTTTTTTGCAAGACAGCTCTTCCTCGACCAAAAGTATCCAGAGCCTGATAATTTATGCTCCACCACTCTGCACATTCTCCACGTCCTCCCTCCCTCCCTCATAAAGTTCCACAAGCTAATGCCCTTCCGGTATGGTTGCCCAACTTCGTGCCACTTGCTCCACCACCACCACCACCACCACTGGGTCGGAAGCTGTAAGCATTCTCTACCTGATACTGGTAATTCAATCCACACTGACAAAAAACTTGTTCAGCGACCAACCTCTGTAACTCAGTGACTCGTCAGGGTCACCTAAAAAACCCAACCAACTCCACGCACCACGAACTCACAGTCACGGGAAAAAGGAGGGAAAAGTTGAAATTAAAAAAATTCCAGGTACACCCCACATGCACATCCGCTACTCGTAAAAAGTTGGTGGGGCCGCGTGTGTGAGAGTAAACGATTCCCGGGTAGTGAGTGATGAGAGGGTGGTGGGAAGAATGCAAATTATCCTTTCCAACCATCGCCCTCCGCCCGAAACCTCCAGCCTGTGAGTGAGCGGGGCGGAGGTGAGGAGTCGAATCCTTTGAATTTCCTCCATTCCTTCCTCATGTGTGCCTGCGCCCGTGCTTACGAATGGGTGTGTGTGCTCAGCATAAAATTTGAATGGAAATCATTTGGATTGGAAGGGGCAAGTTGGGCCTTTTTTCTGTGACCGCGGCGTGAGAAATGAGACTCTTAAGAAGTTCCGTCCTCGCATTCCACTTCTATCCTCACCGCACACACATGGAGGTGGCAGAGAAACTCAATGGCGTCTCTGACTCTTCTCTCTGAGCTCGTGGAGAGAGAGAGAGAGTTTGGGTAGGGAAAGATTTTATTGCAAAAATTTATTTAGTAGGCACAAACTCTGTCGTGTCACCGAAATAAGGTTAACAAGTAGAGCAAATCTAATTTAAAAATCTGCCATTAAGCAAACCAAGACGGGCTCCGGGCCGTGCCGCCTCCCCTCTCACGCTACTCCGACCTACTGCGTGCGTTTTATTCGGCTCGGAAAAACTTTCCCCGACAATCTTTTTCTTTTAGCCTCCATGCGCGCCCTTTCCCAACTCCCACACACATGGTGGTTCATGAGTGAGACAAAAAATAGTAAAAATTTGCCCCCTTTATAATGGACACCAACTTGAATGATTAGGGGTAAAGTTAGCGGAGGAGAGAAGTTACTGACGTGAGTATTTGTGTGCTGGAAACTCGCAAAGCATGCACACACACACATGCTTGCATACCCGCAAACACAATCGCACGCATACACACATGCTCACATACCCGCAAGCACACTCCCAAACACACGCATGCTCGCATACCCGCAAATACACATAAACACACACGCTTATGTACCCGCACACGCATGCATAGAAACCCACTCGTACACAACCGTGGACTAAGGGAAAACTTTAATTCAGCGAGGGAGAACCAGCGGGTTGCCCGGATATAAAACCACCCGCTCCTGTCACAGCCACATCCCTACAGGGCTGGGAAGAATGCTATTCATTATTGTTAGAACAGAGGAAGGCGATGGAGAATTTGTGTGCGTGTGTGTGAGGGGTTCAAGTCTATTTCCTATATAAGCCGAAGTTCGTATGCATACAAATATATAGTAAATCCATCAGGGGGACACGCATTCAATTTGCTTAGAAAATCTCATCCAAATGTGAATTGGACGGGGAGCTTCGAGTCCATACACGTGTGTGTACTTACACATGATGATGATGATGACTTTGTTCTTTCAAACAAGGATTGTGAACCCGGAGACAGTCACATTCTGCACATATATGCACATGTTCCCTCTATGATTTCCGCCCTGGATCCGGCCGTACGTCTCATTACCTGCCAGCAGGATGAAGCTAATAAAAAGTGGAAAACAGCGGGTTGTCAGGCCAAATTCCACTGGGCCAGGGTTGTCCCCAGTAGTGTTGGTGCCGCGGGTACACTTGCAAAATTCATGAATGCAATAAATAATTAGGACTTTTCGTGCTGAAATAGTTTTTTTATTCCCGTTAATACTGGGAGTGAAACCTTAGCGCTAAAATTTAAATTGTATAAAATTTCAGCATAGAAAGTTTCATCAGCTGCAAGCTGGATACTGCCCGACCCTTGGATCTCAATTTGAAGCAACAGGAGGACGGAGTCAAATTTTCTGGCTTCAATACATTTTACTCAGGAAATCAGCAACATATGATGATTGGACGTCTGAGCCGGGAGCGGTACAACTTCAAATGAGTATGCAATATATGGTGTGGATTGGGAACGCCAGAGTTCTCATATTAACGTCGTTGCCAGGGCAGGCGGGGGCTTTTGCATATGATGAGAAATGCGGAACTTGAAGAAGAGATTTAATGGTATGACGTTTCATTCCCAAGCATAATAATAATAATAATTGCAACCGCACTCCGCATTCACAATCTCTGAGAGAGGATGATTCTGAAGTGGGCCGAGGGAGTGAGCGGAGCCGTACCACTCCGTATATGTTCACCACCACAAGTGCCGCCACGGACGTTAGACTTCCAGGGCATGTCACTGGATGTGTATGTGTGAGCCTCTGTGCTCTGACTGAGTGGTTCCCGGCGGTGAAGCATGGGACAAATGAAGAGGCATTCAATCAGAGTGAAGAGGCTAGTGCGGGAAGGAGGAAGATCCTGACTACTCTGAGAGAGGGGAGAAATGTGGGTCAGTCCGAGTAGTGGTGTACTGCGGTGCACTGGGCGTTGAAAGGGAGGGAGAGAGATTTGCAAGTCAAAGGGAGATTAAAATGAAGGACCGGTTCGGGAAAAGGAGTGAGTGAGATGGAGAGAGATCATGTGTGCAGAATACGAAGGAATCCAGTTCAAGGCGTCAGAAGATAATCATCATAATAATGATATGGAGGGAAAACATTTTTACGGATTTAAATCCATATAAGGAGAAGCGGGAACTGTGAGCTCCCATTCCCCAACTTTGTACTTGCAGCCCTCCCAGTCGGAAATCATATGCATCTACTTTCCATTTCAGAGGAAATATATTACAAGCCTCACACTCCCACGTCTACTCATTATAATACAGTTGGGGGATAAAGTGAGAGCGGTCGAGCTGAGTAAGTACGATTTGGCGTTACGGCTGGAAGGGAATCGATTTACGCATATGTTTGTCCGTGTCGTTACGGGTAGTTGGGAGAATTTGTGTGTGTCCGTGTATTTCTGTTGATGTTTGTGACTGTATGTGTGCGCATGTGCACGTCTGATGATGCTTTCGAGTGTGTAAATGCCTGCATATGCATGTCTGATGATGCTTTGGAGTGTCTAAATGCATTTTTGATCAAGTTTATTACCTGAGATTAGCAGGTAATAAGAATGGTAGGGGGGTAGAGAGACTGAGAGAAACTGAGGCCTGACCATATAAGGAGTGCTTTGGATACAATGCATATAAGGATTTTGGATACAAATATTTTTTTGAATTTTGAAATTGTGGTCAGAGGTACTGGCTTGTCGTTGCGGTTTGCTGATTAGTTTTTCTGAGGTCAGGGGCGGGCTAGGTGAAGGGTCTTAGGATGGCTTTTCACTAAGTATACATGTACATCAATGCTTTTAGTGCAGGTTGTTGTTGTGCTGGGAGCTTTACGCATTGAAGAGTCTAGCTGCCAGCGCAGTACAGTGAAGCTGCTGCCTACGCGACCACTGTTCGGGCCTCGGAGGCAGGATTGGAAATTGGGAGGATGGAAACGTTTTGGCCGTGTGATGTGTCGTCCGTGCGGATGTGTGCAATGAGGTCTACGGTTACCATACCACACACAAACACAACACATGCATCCACAGCCTGCAGAGAGAAGTTTACACGTTCTAATCACAGGTCTTTTAAATTTGGCATGTGTCGGGTTTATTAGCTTTTGTGCGTGTGATAATGTAAGATTTGAGTTAGTATTAGGTTTGGAATACTGGATTAGGTTGGAATGTGAAACTGTGAATCAGTAGGTGTGAGTGAATTCATTGGGGTTAGATTTGGTGTATGAGTTTAAGTACAAGGGAGATTTTATGTGTTAGAGAGCATGTTTGAATAGTTCTGTATGAGTTCGTTTGTGAGAATTTTCGTTCAAATGCTTATGTACGAGTTTTACGTGTGCAAAATTTTGTGTGTAAACATTTCCGATTGAGTTTCAGTGTGCAAAACCTTGTGTAAAAATTTCTGTATGAGCTTGCGTGTGCCAACTTAACGAACATTTTTGTATGAGTTTGTGAAATGTACAGATTTGTGTACAAATGCTTTTGTGTGGGTGTGTTTGTGAGAATGTTCTGTTTGAGTTTTTTTAGATGAATTTTGTGATTTCGTTTTTCTATTTGCCTGCTTGTGATTACTGGTATTACGTGAAAGCGAACGTTGAGAATTCCAGGACCTCATCAGACGGAGAACAGACGCATTAACTGTGTAGGAGAACCCGGCCGGGAGGCCGAATCTCATACTGTAGGCGTCACTTCCTACGTTCGAAA
>WJFA01001918.1:0-18271 GCA_009870155.1 Pseudobourletiella spinata
CGGAGAAACCTTTCATTGCAATAGTGGAGATAATCGCAGATTTTCTCTCAGTCGAGAAACCTGATGCGGAACGAAAATAATAATGCGGATGGAACAGAGTATTACTACTATGTGGGAAAGCGTGTTACGCATATTGTATTTCTGTGCGAACCAATGTGTCTGCTCATGTATTCTGGAGATTTCCGCGGAGGATGCATAAGTGGGAGAGATTAGACGAATGCGAAGGCTTTACAAGGAAAATGAGTTATGCAGCCGACAGAGTTCTGCAGCGGACTGTGAGGCTGAGGCATACTGAGAATGTGTCTAGAAGATTTTTCCTCGCCAGTTTCGACCAAGTAAGTCCATCTCCTCACTTCCATTCCCTCTCAGATGTAGTAGTAGTCCTTTAGCAGTACTCGTAGTGCGGATTTGATTACCAAGAGGATGAAAGTCGCGTATTCTTGGCACCATTAGGCCCCTGAGCATAATTTTACCTTACTCACACCGTGGTCAACTCTTTAGGGCTGCTGTGGAGGCGCGAATAGTGCTGTGGGGTACATACTAAATGATGAAAAGGCTGCTGTGAGGAGCTTACCGAGGACATTAGAGGCAGCTTGATCTCCTATCTCTTATGAATGACTACCACCTCACTCTCACCGTCAAGGTATGGTTCTTTGAACACCGCAGAATATTCCCCAGTACACTTCCATCCACGACTGATGGGAGCGAGTAGGGCAGTGAGGCAAGGACTGCATGAATTTTATGGCGCCACCAAATTATTCTGAGGACAGAGAGGAGATGGGTGATGGCTCGGTGACAACGGAATTGGAAGGGCTTTTTGAAGAGCTTCAAGCGGGGAGAGCCCTACCTGAGAGCCCTGTTTTAACTCTCTGATTGGCGCTGGGCCCGAACTAAAACCCTTCAGTCCGCTCACACTTTGTTGAGTCTACACCAGATGCGGCCAGCCATCCTGCTCAATGAATAACGTTTCCCATTCTCCCACCCTCCTCCCCTTATGTGCTGCGGGCTGCTAGCTTTGAGCGGAGATAAGCTGTCAGGTCCAGATGGAATCCCATAGATTATCCCCCCTTGCCTGGTACAATAATGATGATGATGATGATGATGTGCAGGTATGAAGAAGGGATGCATCCTTGCCTGTGGCTCTTGTCATATTAGCATCACTTCCACCTCATCCTCCACAAATGCCCCTCTGCTGCTGGAGTGTGCATATAAAATTCTGCCTTACAGTCCTGAGGTGGTCTTGCAAGCTGATCCGAATTTCCTGATGCTATGGTCGTGGGTTTAAATTACCCCTTATGTAACATGAGCCCCTGTGTGTGTGCATGCACTTTCCAAGGGGGTTGAACTGTTTTGAAATGAGAAAGAGCACAACTGGTGATTTAATGGCGTACATTGAATGCCCATGGCATACATTATCGTAGCTACGTGCATGCGCACATACAAAAGCCTGGTAAAGGATTTGGCTTGATGATGTCGACCTGGTGAGGATCTCAGTTCAGTTTACTCCACCTTATTTAGGAGGGGGTGACAACTTTGTTATGACTACCCTACAATGTGTGAGTTAGTATACATTTAGTAGGAGGAGCTTGTCAACATTGGAAATTGCAATTGTGAAACGAGTTACAATTATCCAGATCTACATCATCAACTGACCTTGCTGGAGGAAGAGTAGTGAGGAGTTGAGACTCAGCGACTGGGCCAAGTGGTATTCTAACTGGACTCCGCACCCCTATCCATGCCCACCTTGCATAATAATCAGTATTCAAATGTCAGAAGATCTCTCTTCAGTTCATGAGACACATGCAGTTTCTTTGTGCCAGAGCCCGCTGGATCTCAGAGAGCAGTAAGCATGCGAATCAGATCTACAGTAGATGCTGGCGTTGTCACTAGCATAAGTACAATATGATGAGACAAGAACAAAAGTTGCTTTCCTTTACTCCGATTTTTGCGTGCCACTCGCGCTCGTTTTTTGATTGCCTTGTGACCACTCGGAATAATTGCAGTTATAGTATAGTAATACGGAGTGGAAAGTGAAAATTTCCCTTCATTCTTCTCCCGTCACGCATGTGTAGCTTACATGTGTACGTCAGCATTTGCTTACACACTAACGAGTAGTGAGGGTATACAAGGAATGTGTTCATAATATACTCCTCGAGGACATGCGATTTTCCCCCTCTGAACATTCATGTGCGGAGGAGATTGAGACTTGAGGGATGCAAACAGAAAATGACGGAAAACTAAACTTCATAATTTTATGCCTCCTTGAAAAGGACATGAAGTGAGATTGGCTACAGTGTGCATTCCGTACTCTATTGACGAAGTATTTTCTATGAAGCAAGATGTAAATACAGAGTGTTTGAGAATAATATTCTTGATTTGCTGTGAAGATCAAATGACTGAAGTCGTAGCTATGAGCACTTTTAGCACATATTAGAGAAGATTGTTAAAGATTTAATGTGATGTAACAGGAAAATCATCGGGCTCGTTTAGAAATAATGGAGCCAAAAAATTTTGTTTGGGTGTGCTTTAACATGGGCATAAATGACGGGTTTAACACACGACTCTAACGGGACAGCATATAAGACTGGTGACAGATCATCTGAAAGCTCATAGGTGACTGACACATATTTTGAAGGTCTAAATGTCATGTTATGATATGACATTGAATCAGTCGGGTCGTTCAAGCTCACATTCTCAGATGCCATATTCCAAAAAAATCTCTCTCAGCTTTGCTCACAAATTCCCAAAGACTCAAATTTAGTTTGCATCATTGCTGATGGCTCTATCTTCAATCATTTTCAATTTATTAACCAACCAAATTGAGCGGATTCATCTGCACCACGCTGCACGTGCGTAAGGCTGACTGAGAGGGATTTGTACTTCTATGCTCCACACTACAGAGTCCACCCGTGCTGTCGCACAGGAAGCGTTCAATGTTCGACATTCTAAACAGCTACTTACTCCGCAAATTCAACACAAAGAATTATTATTACGCTAGCTCCAAGTCGGCTAGTGATTATCGGAGGGGGGGGGGTCGTGTCTCTCTTTCCTATTTAGATTAGATTTTTAGTATTAGATTAGATACAGAAATAATTCTTTGTGTTTAATTGTTGAGCAGCTGTTGGAAAATGTCCACTGCACTTAGGCTGGACACAGCAAAACCGGAACACACACACAAATAGGTGCACACACTACAGGGACAATACGAGCTTGTCCCCATACTTCATGAGCCGAGTAACGAGTTTTGAGTGGCCGTATGGTGAGATATAGTTTGATATGTGCTATTATGGCACTACTGTTTGTTGCCACCGGTATGGCAATAGCTAATGTTTGGTGCGCATTGGCATATGAGATCGCCGGGTAGTCGAGGCGGCGCATGACTACTCTATTACGGTAATGAAAGAGATAGTGAGGCGTTGAAAACAACGTACATGCGTGTATTCTTACGAGGTGGAGAAACCCTAGCCCTTATGTTACTCACATGTTCTCTAGCCGGTTCTACTTTGCTGTGGCTGCATTCCTTTATAGGGTAGGGATACGCACGCTGGCTAAACGAAGCAAGCGGTAACGCTGGCAGTCTGGCAGTGAGGGAAAATCGTAGCGGCCCGAGTCCCGCTGTACCACATTATCGTCTCCCCCGTGCGTAACCGTTGTTGTCAGCTCCTGGAAACTTGCATTATGTACATAGTTTAGTCAGGCGATCCACTCCATCTGAAAACGGAAGACGGGAGACGCGGGTCTATCCATGCAGTAAATTCCATGCTCCCCGCCTTCGAGGACGGTGGTGGTAAGAATAAATCGTGCATTAAATTAGAATCCTCCTAGAGGCTCCCGCCCGGTCTCCTACAGAATTTTTTCAGGATGCTAAGTGGACACACGTGTCCGTTTATATATGTACCATCTCGTCTGCTCCGGCGAGAACGGTGGTAGGCGGCAGAAAACTAGACTGTGTGCTTTATGTTCCGGCCCATGCTGTCCTGAGGACGGCATGGTATGCACCATAGCCAGGCGGACTGGGCTGGCTGGGACAATAAAGGCCGCTAGGGATATCCTGTCGTCCACTCTACTATCAAACAACGATCCGGCCCCTTAGTGCCAGCTCGTTTGGCTCCCTAAGCTGAGCAAGTTAAACGGAGCTGTTTTTACCCTCTGATAATATTTGTTCGGGACACAGATGAGAGCGGCTTCCAGGGAGGACACGTCTCAAGAAATGTGAAGACTACGGAGCAAGTGATGAACGGCATTTCATGCTCATGACTCCAAACTCCACACAATAACTTTTACTCGACCTTCTTCTTTCTTGTTCCCCCGAAACTGCTCCGGATATGGCGTGATAGTAGCGGGAGAAAGGCCGATTGGGCAGGTACACAGATGACACACGCTAACATCCACGCCGCCTATCCTATTTCCCCTCGGCTCCGGTTATTGAACTGAATACCGCCCGGGATCCAGTTATGACTCGCTCCGCAGATCCCTCATGGCTAGTACAGTGGCCTCCTCAGCAGAGACTCTAGCCATTCCAGAGGGTTTCTAGTTTATAAATGTACACGTAAGTTGGTCTTGGAGAGGAGATTCTGATAATGTTTATCATGTAATTAGGAGTGGGAGCGAGAGTGGGGTAGAGGGGGGGGGTCACTGTGATATAACTTTGGAGCAGAGCAGTGGTGGCTGCAATAGATGCTGAGCGCAGTCGCCCCGGCCAGTAGTGAAGTCAGCGGCATTATATTTCCTCCTTCCTAATCGAGTAGTAGCTCAACTCCTTGTATTACTCCTGGAACAATGGTGAGTAGCTTCCCATTGTTTCAGGTGAAAAAGCAATTAAGACTCGCTGTACTCGCCTAAAAACAATGGCCCCTTTTTGTTCGTGAGCCCTGAAGGAGTGCATACATGCATACGGTTTGGAAATGAAATTTTGGCCAATTCAGCTCTATGTATCCATTGTGGAAAAACTCCACTAATGCTGCCTACTTACATGGCGGGACCTTACGTACTGCCTCAGTTTCTTCCCTCCCGCCATTTCCCAAGTTGTGGTCTCTTTGTTTGTCAGAGATAATGAAAGTAAAGTTTGGCCAATATGTTTTCATCTGGGTGGAGATAGTGGTTCTGGAAAAATCCTAGAGTTTCCGAGAGCTTCGAGCCTGCCCGTCAGCCTCTTGGTGGACTCTCTTTTTCTCCATCCCACTCTTCCACTCTTTCTCTCTCTCTCTCTCTCTCTCTCTCTCTCTCTCTCTTTCTTGACAATTTTAATCTCGTTCGAACTTTATTTTGGTTGAATGAAGACATTTGGCGTACTTTAATGTCCCTCATCGGACTAACGCCGCTCGGGAGTGAACACTGAGAAAATGGCAGTGTCATGTATATGTGTGGAGGTTCAATGAGGGAAGTATGGGAGAAGAGTCTTTGAATCCAATTCCAAGTTTTTTAGGTTGTTCCCCATACCCTTTGAGAAGCTGATGGCTTACTGCCGCTGCGCTACACTATGTAGGAAGATGGTAGTGGTGGCTGTGACGAGATGGGGTAAAATGTCGCCGGCGGACTTTTCCCTCTCTTCTGTGTGTTTGTGGCCCTTTTCGGTGGACAAAGTTTGGACCCATCGGTGGGGAAGTCATCGGAGGGGGAGGGACCGATGACTGCCTATAACTTTTCCCTCGCACAGACACAAAGAGTATATGACTCTGCCTCAACTTGAAGGCATCTCACGGCTCTTTGTGCTCTCCTGTGCCCCTACATGGAAGCACGGGGTCGACGGCTAGTTGACACTTATGGAACTTCACTTACTTATCTCCTCAAGTGCAACTCTCTCACGTCCACAATGTGTTGACGGGGAAGTACCTGGAAGCGCTTGATACTTTGTGATTCTTTTAGCCTGAGCCGAGGGCTCATAACTTTCCCGGGAAGCATCGCATTGCCGCGTACTCAGCATCTGTAACGACGTTGTAAAATGGGGGCGGCTGTGCAGGAAGGACTGTTTCCCTTGAAATGGATTACTTTTTGGGAATACCTGGTTGGGTTGCACGGCGGGCTGGCCGTAAGGGGCTCATACGTGATTGGCTCGAGATTCATCTTCATCAGTTCGTGTCGTCGTCATAGATAGTGTCCGCTCAAGTGTCTTCCTCCTCCTCCATGACCAGGTTTTCCAGGTTTTGGCGGCAGGCTGCTACCCAGGCCATTCCATTCCCCACATAGATCTTCCCATTCACCAGCCCCCCGTTCTTCTCATCTCCCTTTATTCACATGTGTGCATGGGGCTGTTAAAGGCGGAACTGCTGTCATAATGGAGGGTCTGAATGGCTATTGCCGGCATTACGAGAGTAACTTATGATGGCAATCGGGAGAATCTAATCTTTCCCGCATGAACATCTCTCATAGGGGAGGGGGCCATAGCTTGAATACACTCTGGGACTCCCGTCCCCCCCTGTATATAGCCGCCGAGCATATTGTGTGGAGAAACTGGGGCAGGATGGCTGCGATGAGGAGGACTTGGAGGAATGACTTGAGGGCATGTATTCCTGATGATAAGGAAGGGCTCATCATGGTAGTGCGGAAGATATTAGATTGAAATGTTTGGGGCCTCCCCCCCCCTAAAACTTGTCACCCACCGTCCGCACACGATCGTCCTAGCCCAGTGAGTCGTACTCCCCCCTAAGTATGTCTTTAAATATGTAGTCCGTATCGAAAGTGACCAGGTGTGCCTCGGAAAGGAATATGAAGACTGTATAGGAGGGTGTGGAAGCACTGCTGGTGAAGTCCGCTTCATGTCCCATTGAGACTCATTTAATTAGGAATTATGAGGAAAAGCGTTGAGTTTGTGGGTTTTGACCGTGCGGGGAGAGAAGTGGATTTATCTTAATTGGCCACTCATCCTATTGGTTTTGAGCGTCTGTGGGGAAGACGCGGTAGAGTTAGGGTGAAGGATTGATGGGACGTTCAAAGTGATTATGTCGTCGTATCGCATAACGAGAGGACCCGTCCTCATGTGTGTGTGGTCCAATACTGTGACTGATGGGCACGTTTTTAATTCGATTTCGCTCGTAAATGAGACTCGTGTTTATGGAATAATTTATGGATGAAGCCTGTTGTGTGTGTGTGTGTGTGTGTGTGTGTGTGTGTGTGTCTGTTTGTGCGTGTGTGAGCGGACGGGCTATTGGATCCTTCAACAATGGCAACGTTTCGCGAGTAACGTTTTTCAGAATCAGCTGAATGGATAATGAGGAGAGAGGGAGTCGTGAATGATATTGTGTGGCTCACACCTCTTTCATTTCACAGTAACATGGGTCACCCCTGCTCACTCAGAATGATTTCCTTTGGTTTTCCGCTCAAAGTTTTCCCTGTAAAAGTTAGAGCTTGAGAAGAATAATGGCTGTTATTTTATTATTATACACTTTGTTTTGTCCCATGAGAGTCCCTGTGGCCTGTTCTGGTTGACAACCTGAAGGCGTCGGCAGAGGGAGAGGGCACTAGTGGACGATTGTTAAATGTTTTATAATAATTGTGTTCCAAACACACTTTTCTGTGCGGGATGTGTACGGTATTGTACCTGTGCATTAAGATTGCGTGTATGTGTTTTCTCTCTCTCTGTGTGTGTGTGTGTGTGTGTGTGTGTGTGTGTGTGTGTGTGTGTGTGTGTGTGTGTGTGTGTGAGTGTGTGTGTATAGTGTGTGTGTGTGTGTGTGTGTGTGTGTGTGTGTGTGTGTGTGTGTGTGTGTGTGTGTGTGTGCGTGTGTGTGTATTCATAGCGTCACTTTGAATAAGCGTGCGTTTCATTCATTCCGAACTTGACAAATGCTATGCTCGCCAGCTCTTGTTGTGAATTTGCCATTGTAATCGAACCGGTTGCCACTGCAGGATGGGCTGTACATGCCTGTGGTAGAGATTAGGCTGGAGCGGCGGGTACACATACAGAGTAAATGTGCCATTAGTGGAGAGAAGTATGGGCAATATGTAGCGGATTCTGTGTGTATGCATACATGTGGTGTAGGATCATCATCACCATCAGGATCCGCCGACGAGGCACGAGGCTAATAACAAGCATTCGCCGGCTTGAGAGTGAGTGACAGCTGTAAAGTTCAATTGCCCATTTTTCACTCTAGTCTGCCTGCCACGCAGAAGAGTGTGAGAGGGGGGTGGGGGTGGGTTGGGGTGGGACGTTTGGTGTTTTAAAATAAGGGCCTATTTTTGGATGTTGTAACGCCATATAAAGTGAGTCATTGGACTATGAAAACAGCATTATTTCTTTTGAAAACGTTGCAGACTTTTTCCGTCGTTTCAGTGGATGAACATGTATGTGTATGAATTGTAGATCCCGTATGACAAGGAGGAACGAGGAGTAAAGAAGAATGGTCTTTCATTATTATTTGTAGTTGGGGAAAAGTGGAAGCGTGCCTCGTATTTCCTCTTCCTTATTCAGAGTTTCCGTCTCGTTGGTCCCGCAAGTTACTCTCTACACCAGGGCGAATCATCATACCATGAATTTTGAGCCGCCTTGGGAGTCTACTTGAATGCGTGTACGTACATGATGGGGATGTGGGAGCCGTCTGTGCGAGGTTAAGTTGACTGTGTGAGCGCCATGGAAAGTTATCGTGAGGAACTGTATGGACGTAGAGCAGCGAGTTCATAAAATTTTAATTATGTGCAAATAATGGAGCCTTTATACAGCTTATGGATATATTAACCAGTGGGAATTTTAATGAAGACATATCTGGTGCAGCTTCGTCGCCTCCCTCTCCACCACCGAAAGGCTCCGTATTAGCCATACCGCCACCTGGCTCACCAGGGCGCAAAGTGCGCGGGCGCAAATCCAAAAAAAAGTGTATTTTTCTACTCCTTTTTACCAAAAGTAGCGGATGAACAGAAAGTGAGCCGATGCGTGGTATGATAAGCATGTGTGTATGTTTGTGTGTGTGTCTGTGCGCGCGCGCGCGTGTGTGTGTGTGTGTGTGTGTGTATGAGTTTGTGCTTGATCGTATGTGCCGGTGGTTGAGAGGAGCAAAAGTGTTGCAATTATTTGTGTCCCCCCTCGCTGACTTCACGACTCTGCGATGTCCCCCCAATTACTCCTAATTTATTGGTTTCCCCATTTTTGTGCTGAAAGACATAAAAATTAGCATGTTTAATGGTTTCGTAGCCCAAGACAGTTACGACAAGACAAGAGGGTCCTATTATTTACGGCCATTTGTAATTTATCCCATTCCCATTGTATTACTGTACTCTCACGAACGAAATAGGGACACAGGAGAGTGACGGGGGTGCTGCTGCTGCTGCTGCTGCTGATTCATGCTTGGACAATTTGAACTCGATTCACTCCTACGCGTGCATACACGCACCACAGTGCAGTGGATGATATAGCACTTGAAAAATGCCGCAGACACTCACAGAGGAACACTCATACCGACAGAGGCGGATGACGAAAGTTGGAGTTAATCTCCGGTACAAGTGGGAAAGTTTGTCCGTCTTGCTCATGATATAGAGCCTTGCCAATGGATTTTGCTCGTTGTTCCGGCTTCATGAATTGTAAAATATAGAGCTTCCTGGTCGACGTGTGTGGAGCGCCAGTGTGTGTTCGCACTGAGCGCATCTATTTTGAAATTGGTGGGACCGAACAGGATCTCCTGCTCTGAGTTGGCTCAGACCATTGGAGCTTGTTCAATCCGCATCATGATGGAGACGCGTGGTCGCGGGCTGGGTGCTCCAATGTACCTCGCGGAGTTGCCGTGTGCGACATACCTTCCAGAAGGCTCACTGTCTCAGGGTGGGTGAAGGAAACCTGAGAGAGTGAATATTTCCATGGGACATGAGTGCTGTGAAGGATAATGACCCGTGGCCAACATTTAAAGAGTGCAATCCCTAACTGATTATCACCCGGATGTTATAGCAATAATGCTACAATTGATAATGTTGATGAAGATTATGGGATGGTCCTTAGTATGAGGTGGGGGTTACTGTGAGTAGGCGGTGAATAATTGTAGCCATCATGGGAATGGCTGTAGAGCTGTTCAAGGCACGTGTCGTGTTCTGTCATTTTCAGTAGCTGGAACGGCGATGGTTTTCCCACGGTGAAATCAACAGGATCCGAACCTAATTTACACTTGGAAAGAGCGTATAGGCACAAACTCCTGTTTGCTCAAATTTCAAAGGATTGTTTGACCGAAAATTGGCTTTCTTGGAAAATTTCAATGAAAATCAAAATTTTGCTGTAGCTATCTAACAAACTAAATCCTTGCCCCCAAATTTTAATTTCAAATTATTACAATTATTATTATTATCAAACAATTAATTTTAAATCAAAATTTTCTCAAAACCACTTTGAAAATTTGACTGTAACAACATTTTTCCTGCTCATTTTCCAAAAAATGTTATGAAAACTTTTCCCGCTGTCATGGTACCATCTCCAACGTGGAGAACAGAGCGATCGGCGCGGTGAAACGGATAGTCGCGAACAAAGACTGGTTTTACATTTCCACCTCGTGCCGACACGGTTCCATGAAGATCACTACATTTCCTATATGACATGTCCCGTTCACATGCTACACAACGATACGAGCTTTTCCTGGCTCACTGCCTCTCTCTCACTCTGTGTCTCTGCACAGTTTACCATGTGCCAGTGCAGTGGTCTTGGGGTGTTTTCAGTGCATGCTTGATGAGAACGATGAGCGGAGGAAGCTGGAATAATTTGCATGCTCTTTGTTTCCCCACGATGTTGTTGGTGATGATGATGCCCATGAACCGGGAAAGTGGTGCAGTGCACGGGAACCTGGAACCTGTCATGCCGCGTGGCTCTACTTCACAGGAGAGTGCATTGGGTTACGGCATTGGGTGGGAATGTTGTTGAAATGTAGCCAAATTTCCTCCGACTTGCTCTCGCCATGGTTGGCTGCACCAAGAAGGGTTTTATCCTGTCGCTCCATAATCCCTGTATCTTCCCCCCACCGTTTATCTGACGCTCTTAATAGAGTCACACAGCTGGTGCGTGGACGAGAGCTATACGAGGAAGTGCCGCTTTTGCTGCATTCAACTATTACGGCCCTCTCACTGAAAATCTTGTGTCCCTTCATTTGCAAACATATGCTCAAACAAGTACATACACGCATAATACGTCTTGATACTCCAGCTCGGGCTCGGTCATCTCTGTAATGTGGGAGTAAAGTAAGGGAAGGGAAATGATTTTCTTTTTTAGCTGCACGCATGGGGAATCATCATAGGGGAATTCGCGCGGTACCAAGGGGGACAGGACTTGACAGTGTCACACGGTCGCTTGGTTTTATGGACTGAAAGCGAAGATCTGTGACTGTGAGACAGGATTACGCGTAAGACCAGTATTTCCAAGAGTGATCCGTCTCCACTACCATTCAACCTGCCCGTCGACACCGTCGGCCTTCCCGTTCACCTATCTGTGAGCAAATTAGCAGCATTAGGCTCTTGCTCCCTTCGAGCCACCTGTGAGCTACCGTGTACAGACCACACTCCCTTTTCCCCATTCACAAAATTCCGCTGAGTTGCTGTGGGAGGCATTTGCATGGGTGGCGAAGCGTGACGCTACTATATAGCCGTGCAAAACTACTCAAAACATAGCGGAGGCCCTGCAACGTTCATTCACGTTCTCAGTCAGTGGTTCGGAAATGACGTCTCGGGTCGCTGAAACCTGAGCTGAATGACGCTTGGGGGCATTAGATAGTGGACAGTGTATATCTAGGAACAAGGCTCATCCTACTGGATGGAGGAAATCTCCTCCTGAAGTCACTAGAAGTAGGAAGGATTACGACTCTTGAGAGTATTAAAGTTGTGTTGTTGACAGGAGAACCTCTGCTCAGTCTGCTTTTTCTTCCTCCTCCGAGCGAATTCCGTTCTCCAAAGATATTTTCCCACGCACTTTCGTCTCAATGACGTCAAGCCAAGCCGCGAAATGTGTGGAAATACAGTTCATTTCCCCTGCCGCGCCGCATGGCCAGAAATTATTCCATTGCGTGGGTCTTACCTCAATTGACAGTGGTATGCCGGCTGTGAAATAGAGATTATGCCCAAGGGCCCAGTCCAGGATTTAATATAAATTCATTCTCAATCCTTGTCAGCGGCCTTATCCTCTGAGCTCTCGGGGGGAATGGCTAGCTCCGCTCTGATGATGATGATGTGGGGAAGGGGATGGCGGGAGAAGGACCATTTTATCGTGAGTGAGGGACGACAGATGTCGAAGGGGCAAGGGTAGTTGGTCCTGATTTCCCAACGAATTTCCTCAGGCAAGCTCCACTGTGTCTGGACAAGTGGCTCAGTGCGGTAGCCCCCGCCGCCCTCATGCCGCGAGTTTTTCCGTTCGCCTATCATGAAATATGTAGGAGGAAAAAATGAAAGGACAGGTTGTATTTTTTAAGTGAAAACTTTTTGCGCCGTTGTTGTTGTTGTTATTTCTACAAGAATACAAAGTCCTTGGTGGACGAAAAAAAACGTATTGATAAACAAATGTGTCACAGCCGTCCAGTAAACTTGATGATTTCCTACGTACATTACGAATGCGTGTGCCCCTCCATGCTATTTTGGTCGCTTCTCCTGGAAGTATATAGTAGTGTGGCACTCATCCTTGGAAGTTATATTTATCACCTCTCACACAAAGGTTCCTCAACGTGACTACTCCACACAGAGATGCATGGGGAGCATCAGGGCACTTTGTCCACGCTTCAAACTTTTCTTATTATTTCCTTTTTTACAGTGCTCACACATGACCCCTCATTGTACGACCCTGTGTTGATTAGACTTTGTGATGGTGAGGAAAATTAGGACAGAGGTTGGAACAAGAATAATAATAATAATAATAATAGTAGCAATAATAATATTTGCGCATGGAAATGGAAACCTGTCGCCTTAATGTCCCGTCCACATGCGTACCCAGTACTCTACTCTACATGATGTTGTTATTGTTGTTGTTGTTATTGGTTAGTGGTAATACGCTCCGAAGACGTGACTCTATGGGACTGTACTGCTACTGTACACCATCATGTTTTCACGCTCAAGGCCAGTGGGTCCAACGTGCAGTGCTAACTACCACTACCACTTCTACTACTTACTGCCGACTGCTTTATCCTCACTGACTTGAGTGAGTCACACGGTATGATTGCGAGGTTATAAGATCCATATGGAACATTCCTCACATCGTATCACTGTCACTCCGTACGGCGCATGTTTATAGGCGAGCATGAGTGATTATATGGGGACGGTGCAGTTGCAGAGTTTGATTACGTCGTGTTGCAACAACGTTGATGGTGTGGCTGCGGGAGGAAAATGCTGAAGACATTGCCTCCGTAAAGCTCTCAGCAGTCCCACTGCTCCTCTCGTAGGAGCATCGCTAAAAGCTAAGCCTCATGTGCCCATTTCATTTTCCCTTCGGCTCCATACACAGAGGGAGACGCTCCACGACGACTCTATGTGGCATGGACAGTGAAGAAGGAGAATGTCATGTGACGCAGAGTTGTTAAAAGTGATGATCTTTGCTGTCTCAAAAGTTTTATTGGAAGAATAATTGAGTCGTCGTCGTGTGCCTGTCCGTGCATAGCCCTGGTTTCGCCCGCACGTGTATGCCTCCGTCCCTGTCATCCTCCTGTGAGAATCAGCCGGTTCCCCGTCGGCTCGTATTGTGAGGAGCATGTGTGGGCACCGTGGGGATTAGCCACAGCGCTGTTGTGCACACGGAAATCCTCCATTTGTGGTCAATGTTGTTGGAAAAAGGGGAAGTTTGTGGAGTGCTGCTTTTAGATCAATCATCACACGGCACGGCGGTTGAAACTCGAAGAGTACTTTAGACTTTCAAATCCCGCCCTCGCCTGGCCTGAATAAATAAGGTGCGAAATGGATTGTCCTCATACTAAGTATTATTCTTCTCCGTACAGAGTTGTTGTTGTTGTTTATGTTGAACACAGCGCGGCGTGCAGAGGGAAGCCACAATTTCGAGCTTGTTTACTCTCAGTCACACTGCGTGAATGCACACACACACATACACACACATCAGGTACACCGCACGCCACATCCATAGGCACATGAGCACACTCACCCAAATTTGTGTGGAAGTATACGGCTTACATTGCAGGGCTATAAGGGAGATTATGCAAGAGAAGATTACAGAGGTACGACAAGCCATTGCAGCCGTAATACCACTACTTCTGAAATAATATAGGAGCCGTCGAGTGAATGGTGTTGCCGGTTAGCTCAAGCTCATCGTCATTATGCTAAAGTCGGACAGTTTAGTTGCCCAGTTAGAATTAAGGGTGCAAATACGGTGCGCGGCTTGCCACACGTTTGGATTAAGTAACCAAGCCTCCGCTCCTCCTTGTTCGAGTGTAAGGAAAGAAGGGGAGAATAGGAGAAGTATGATAGAATTTGGCGTATGATTATGAGCGAGATATCTGTACAGTGTCGGTAAGGTAGACGCTGTACGGTTTGCAGTCTGGTGAATCATATTAGGTCTCCATATTTTGAGGATCTAGAGCAGCACTATATGTTCAGCAGCCACAGCCCCCTGGTTTCCCTGTTCCCATCAGAATACAAGCGCTTTTTCCTCACAGCATAATACTTGCTCCTCTATTGTGGAACATCAGGCACTTCAGGTGATGCGAAAGCTCCAAAGGCGTTCGTTCGTAATAGTAGATGGATCCGGAGTTTTTAGCCGCGTTCCGGATTTATTCAATATGGTGATGAGGAGCGTTGATAGAGTGTGGCCGGGAGTGTGTGCACGATATGAAAATGGGATTCATAAATATGAAGGGTTTCTTTCTCGCCCCACATATACTTCCAAGTCAGTGTGATAAACTGGGGAAAGATAAGGACGGCGCGTGGTTGACTGATCCTGGAAGTATTCGACGGTGTTGTTGTTGTTGTTGTTGTAATAAGTTACGTTAATGTGATGCAGTGTGGTGCATTTCATTATTTACTCTTTGCATAAACACGCTCACTCCCACCTAATACTTGTGAGTGTGTTAACGGCGTGCATTGTCTCGGCGGGATCCTCATCTCCCTCGCGCCCCCTCATTCTTCCGCAGTAATGAATGGTTACGGGTATTGGACCCTTTGTCTTGATGAAAGTCTAATGTGGGAGCAGTCATGTGGGGAGATGTTTCTGCGTGGAGGGATGCGGATAGGGTTTATCAGCCTCAACGTAATAGCCTGGGCTATTAAATCTGCGCGGGGTAGGGCTCGCAACTGTGTGCCGCCAATGGAAGTATGGATTTACAGCGGGGAGCATGAAATGTTCCACTTAGGTGTCATCTTAGCAATTACGACGACCTAATGGAGCCCGCGGTACAATTATATTAGCGTTTTTCAGTCTCCCACAAGAAAGTTGTTTATCTCGACAGAGATTGATGCGAAAAGGTTCCTTCGGATGCCTTTTGGAAATGGATTTTGGACTGTGGAGTGTAGAGCCCAAGTGAAAAAATGAATTCATTGTAAATTACGTCAATTTTGTGAGAGTATACGCTCGTTGAGGAAAACACGCAGGTAGTCATCATATTCGGCCTGATGGCCCGGTGAGATTGCAGTTGTGGTCGTAGGTTGAGGGTAGATAGTGATTTTTTTCACACAGCTTTTCAGTGCGAGTCAACTATGTGCTGGGCTGCGGTACATGCTTTGTCCTCTGTAATTGGACTTGGATGTGTACATATGTGGCCAATTGAGAGAACTACATAGGAATTGACCATAGAGACCATCACCGCGTGGGGATTTATGAACGTGAGGAGATGATCAAATGAGTAACTCACTGTGAGCTCGTCCCTCTTCATTGTCGTGGTGGTGATTATTTATTAACATTTTATTAATATTTCTAGCTTTGTTGGTCTGTGGACTGCACTCTAGTGAATCCTTGTGGGATACGGTTATGGTTGTAGTTTATCAGAGCCGCAAGCATGCTCCAAACAACAATCACCTCCTTGGCCTGTACACAGATCTCGTTCGAAAAAAAATATACAAAGACTAATCTAGACGCATACCGTTTCCGGAATGTTCCGGGGCAGCAACTTCTGGGCACTTCAAAATCAGTTTGATAATTCAGGTATGCTCTGATGAGCTAGTAATTTTATAATTTGGGTATTTCAAAATATGTTTGATAAATGTTACGTGCTCCGTCGAGCTAGAATCTTATAAATTTTAATTTTTAAAATCCATTTAATAACGTTGGCTGCAGTTTTCGCCGTTACTAAAAGGAAGTCGGTGATTATCCGTGGAGAAGTCCCTAGTCAGGAACAACGCTCTCGCTCCCAAAGTACAAGGAAACAGAGTCTCCAATGATGCCAGAAATAATGCTCCCTTTGTCAGGACCGGAAAGGAAAAGGTATTCACCTATTCATAAGAGTCTTCACTCTCCTATCTCCTAGTGTATTCCAATCAAACTATGTCAAATTTGCATAAAGGGACAGAAATTCTCGAGAGATAGCAATGTCCAAAAATCTACTCCTGTACGTGTTCCTTAAATTACACTAGTTTTCAGGTGGTCTAGCAATGTAATGCTTACTTGGGCGCGCTACAAGCTCCAGTGAGCGAGTACCTGATAGTCTTTAAAGAAGCAAAGTCATTCTCGTCTCAATTAATCAATTCATTCCTTTTAATGTGTCCACATTTTTGTAAGTGTGTCGTATTCTCCACATATTCGAGGCTTTCGGAAGCTGTCATGATCATGTTAAACTGTTTTAAAATTGACTTTTAGTCCGGGCTAACAAAGCTGGACTGACTTTATCTTGTCCTCGTGCCTGCAGAAAAATTCCGTCTCGACATGCGCATTGGTTTGCCACTGCGTCGGCGTGGTTGCTGCCGATGTGCACCGATACCAAACGTAGTGCATCACGGTGAACCCTTTTAAAATTTATTTGGGATTAATGTGCATCTTTGCATCTTTATGTGAAAGTTATTGCATCACGGTGACCCATTTAAAAATTCTTCATTAATTACAATGCGTAAGATGGTTAACAACATATGCTTCCATTATTGTGATCCTCATTCAATACTTTCGAAAGTGTCTGTACAGGCATGTATTCAAAATTTAAATTAAAAATGTGGATAACTAACCACCGGGAAAGCTATTTGTCATGTATGCGAGACTTTTCAAAAAATTCATCTACCTGGAAAATTACTAGAGTATATTGTATATCATTAAATTACGCATGTATCCATATGTCTGACGTTGTGTAATTCTATGAAAATATTTATTATGCTGTATGAGTTAGAATGTGAGTCGATTCAGAGTCTATGGAGTCAATATAGGAAGATCCCAAGTGCGAGTAAGTCGTCGTTAGTCGTCATTCAATGCCCCTTTTTGAGAAGAGTGGATTAGGTCAAGAAAAGTTCAAAGCCTGGCGCCATGCATGTGGTACGGACGGTAGCCCGTTGCTCTGGTCTGGTGCGGTGGGAACGCTGGCTGTGAATTTCTCATAGGGAGCTATAACCGCAGCTTCCTTCGTACCCACAGTGAAGTGCGAGGAAGAACAGCTAAATTTGGTAGTTTTTTAATTATTATGATTGCCGTGGGACTCGGTAGACTCGGTGCCGTGAGCCCTTATGAGTCTGTGAAGACGCTCGATGAATTAACGAGGTGAAAGACCTGATTGCATAATTGAATATTCATGACAACCCTCTCGTTAGCATAATTCTCCCCTGCTCTTGAAAATTAAAAAGCGTGTGTATAACAACACTTTGCTCTCAGCGTGATTTATTGATTGCGGCCCACGACTGTGTGGCCGTAGTGGTGAGCGTCATATTGTTGTTGTTTTTTTTTTCATTACACACCACACCGGCTACCCCAATTCTTTAAGTGTTTGCTAGGAATGAGTCTTTTTTCCCTTGAGTTCATATTAGTTGTGGTGGTCTCTGTCGTAACGCTTGAAGTTGCTGTTAATTAAATGACTATTGAGACTAGAATGTAATGTAACTGAGGGCAATTAACGGCGGGTCGTGAAAGTCTTTTGGTTTTAAGCACCTGCGCAACTGCGCAAGTGCTCCCTCACTCTTCTGACGAGTGCACTCGTTGCGGAGCCGAGTTTTTACGTGCAGTACAGTGTCATGCTTTCAAGACTCACGCATCGTCTGTTCATGGTGCAAAAAAATGAGTTGCTGCTGCTTTTCTCCCAAAATATCTCACACCCCCTCGGAGTACAGAGATCCCCAGGGTGACCACGGGAGTTCCATTTAGTAGCAGTAACTTTTTGTGTGTGTGTGTTTGTGTGTGTGCGTAGGTCTGCGTTGTGTGCCTGCGTGTAGGGATGGACGAACTTGAGAACTTTCCCAAAATAGAATGGAACAATAGAGG
>WJFA01001919.1:0-18268 GCA_009870155.1 Pseudobourletiella spinata
AACACATGCACTCACAAAGATACTACTTTACTTTCAGTTCATGTCTCTGACGTAATGGTCTAGTGTATACACACTAGTGGGCAAGATGTTGTGGAAATGCTCGGACTGGGAGCAGGAGGCTCATTCCGAATAATAGTGCATTAGACTCATTGTTATTATTACTTACCGGCAACATGTGAAACTAAGAACCTGACTCAAAGGCCCCACATCTAACTTTGCCATCAGGAGAGGAGGAGAACGACGACGAGGTGGAGGAAACCATTCCGCTTTATTTCGTCTACACTAATACTCCAATGCTATGGCACGGCTCCTACTATTCTTGCTCTTATATACTACTTCTTATAGGTCCAACCATGCGACTACGGCTGCTCGCCGTACGTACATCACCGTACAACTTCACATGGGTTGAAGCGGGACCTTGTTATTATTTGTCCCCTATTTCCTTTTGCTCCTCGTACAATTTACAACAGTGCCCCTGGCTAGCCTAAGCGGGCGAAGGACTACTACGGACAAATGATTATTAATTCCTCACTCATTTACATTTACGCTGAAAAAATAACAGTATTGAGGGAGCTAATGATGATCTGTGTGCTCGCTATATGAGTGGGAGCTCATAATGCGGAACTTGCAGAGCAATGCCTGCGTATTTGTGTATGTACGTCTGCGCGTGAATCAGAGTGCCGGGCTGTTGGTGAGCAATTGCCGCATGCATATGTTCAGCAATCACACGGATGATTCCGGTAAAGCTTGTACATGCATTCAATGTGGACATTTATGCAGATGTATGTAAACTGCGCGGAAGTGCGTGAAGCGATCAGCCTGTAGGGATGAATCATAATGGTTGGCAATTTGCACAGAGAGTTTGGGTGCAATAACGTTTTACCGCATTACACTATTTTACCCTCCCCCGGACGGGAATCCATTAAAGTTTTACCTCTCACTTGTTAATGTTTGTGTGTGTGTGTGTGTGTGTGTATGTGTGTTTACAATTGTGAGTGTGCATTTTAAGAGGAAAATGATCCTTGTCCCCGGACCGATGCTCAAAGGATATTACCAGGTGGGAGGTCTGTGGGGAAGGTTGACGGACGGAAATTCGTGACAAAGGAATGTGGAAGGTAGTGAATGTGGGGTGGTCGTCAGTTTTCATTATTGCATACACGGGTCATCGGATGAACTGGGAGAGGGAACTAGAATTTACAAGCTCCAGCGTCTCTGTATAGGTGAGTGCTTGTATGGGTGAATGTTTGCGTGCGAAAAGGTCTGGCTGGGAGCGAGGTGTAAGTAATATTATGTACTACGATGGTGAGCTACTAAAGGAGCTTGTGGAGAATGAACAGTAGAGCTCATTCCAGTCAGACTCCATTCACTCTGAGGTCCTTTATTGCTTGTGATTCGGTTAGTGTCCCTACAGCTAAATTATACTCTTAGGAGATCAAAACCCTTAACTGTCGCCTAAATCACCGTTTCTCCATTGAACGGAACATACGAGTGCCTTTAGACAAGGTAGACATGCACACAAAACACACACCATACTCCAGTCTCCAGCCATACCTACGGTAGACTCTAACACACAACCCGACGCAGACACACGCATGTACACAGTCTCTCCAGGTTATACCTCTCACTATAGAGTCGGACAAGATCCCGATCCCATTACGAGTCCAGAGTGTGGCTCGAATCAAATTTATTCCCTGTCCTTTCACACTCCACCTTTCTTCACAACTGCCTCAGACACACACACACACACACACACACACACCCACATACAAACACGGAACTAGACCTCCTACACGCACACAGAATCACATCTGCCTCCCACACACGCATACCCAGACTCACTCATAGACGATGTACTACTACGACACGGCTAGGAGCATAGAGTGGAAGTAAGAGGGCTAGAGCTGCTGCTGGTGTTGGTGGAGAGAGGAGAAGGGAGCCGTATATTTACGGAAGGAAATGCCATAACTTTGAACCACTCAGCGCCTTTAAATTACCTTGATTCAATACGACTCCCCCCAACTACAATCATTCCCTCTCATACACTCCCGCTCCTACTACATCCCGCGCCGAGATTTATCTCCAGACTTTTTCCACACTCTAATCCCCGCCCCCTACTCTTGATGCCCCTTTCAAATTCCCCCGCCGGATCCTCTACCCCCACTTCCCTCATCACTGTATGGAGAAGAGATTATTTTTTGAAATTCCTATACGCATGGATATACATGCATAGGCATCCTACGGTTACCGTGGTGATCCGGACGTGGCTGGACTAATCGGCCGAATGGTCCACTTAAGAGGAATTGCGTAGCAGTGTGAATAACTTCACTTCCGTAAACCTCTCTCTCTCTCTCTCTCCTACCATATAGATTTCCAAGCAGAGTTTTTCACAGCGACTGAGCAATAGGGCGGGCGGGAAGACGGGCATAAAATGGCTCATAAAATTGGGCACAGGGGAAAAACAGGAAGTTATCAGGCACATGTTGAGGATACTACTTGTTGTCGGTCGTCTGTTCGCGTAATAGGCACACACACACACACACACACNTCGTCTGTTCGCGTAATAGGCACACACACACACACACATCCATAGCTCCCTCCGACCAATCTCCCATGCTCCGCGCCTAATAACTTCTCCTATTGCTCCTCGTTGAACAGATTCAAAACCGTGAGAGGCGTCTACATTGGGTTTCCATCCGGTGGGAACTCTTTTCAGGTGGCAACGAGGCGTACATTATAGGATGCTCATCGATTTTTCCCAGAAAAATGGCAACTGCATCGTAAACTGCGAGACACAATATTACATTTGGCTACTCACACCCACACACAAAGAGGCAAGCAAAAGCACAAACGCGTACACACGCAACACAAGAACATGCGTACATACGCAAGTACGAGCATTCACAAGCAAAACACACACTGGCACACACACACACACGCATGTACGAGCATCTACAAGCACAACATACACTGGCACACACACACGCAAGCAAGCGCATTTGCAAGCACACACACACACACACCTAAACAGCGGAATCTGGAGCGGGCATAGCTGCTCTGCCTCATGGAATCTCACTCAGATCACACCATCCCCCATTTCCAACTCCTGTTCGAGTGGAAATATTACGTGAATAATAAACGCTTTAATTCATTCCCCCCGCACTATTAGTATCGCACATTACTTACTAAAACTCCTGCACACTACACCTCATCTCCCAATGCGGAATGACTCCCTTTGGGAAATCACATAAAGAAAAGGCGTCGTGCCAGCCAACTGACACTTGCACATATAATACACGCCAAGATACGAGAGCACGCTTCACAATGGGTGATTGCCAGAAAGATTAGAAGACTGAATGGTGCGCGGAACAAAAGGTAAATAAATAGAGCCGCGAGAGCATATACGAACGACAGCCTTATACCTTAGCACACAAACACAGCCAACACTTCGTGAGCATTATGGCAGCGGTCTTTAAACGACATACGAGCCCTATTTACCAAACTCCCATATATACATACCACCTCCACAAACCCGTAACAGTATACAGCTGAGAAAATATGGCCACCTTAGATACCAAAGAGCCAGGAGTTAGAACAACAACAACAACAACAGCAGCAGCAGCAGCAACAACAATAACGACAACCCCACCAACAAGCACTGTCCTACTTTCTGTACACTTTCAAAGCCAATAGTTACAATGCAACAACAACAGGAGCAACAACGACAAGAGCCACTGCGTCAGTCCACCATTCTCACATAAAAGTCGTAAGGTGAAACTGATGCATCCTCTAAATGGCAGCCATTACACTAAGCTCCGCGCCATTAAGGGACCATGTGCACTGACCATCCTCATCCCGCCCAAAATTTACGAGACAGTCTCACCTCACGCCTTCCCTCCCTAATCATTCCTGATGAGCATATGATCCAGGTATCAAACTCCCACCCCGGAGCCTCGACCAAACGGGACTCCACGGGGGGATAGTCCATTGACGTATTCCACCGTCAAACCCGTTGAGCACATCTGGGTCATTAAAATCTGTCGACGCGGTGAAGACTTGTGAGAACTGTTGTGGAAGATGTGGCAAGTGTAGGAGAAGGATAGGAAGTGGGAGGGGGGAGCAGGCCGGAGGAGAAGCACTCTGTTAGAGATTTACTGACTTTTCACGGATGAGGGATCCTCTATAGCCCCTTGTACTGAGCCTCCATGTGACACTCGGAGATTCCGCGGAAACCTACACCCGTTACATCATGAAAGTGGCCCGTCAGAACGGCGTGAGGACAACAGGGATTTCAATGAGGAGGATGAAAATATCGCAGCCGTAACTCCTACTTCTACTGCGTCGTCTCAACACGGAAATGACATTATTTCTCACCACTTTTTCCCTTATCACATGCATCCTTCCTGCCTGACTGTGTGCATGAAGGGAACACCTGTTGCCGTTAAACCATTAGTCTCCAAGATTTTTTCATAATCCCACCTCCTCTCCGCATAGAAGACTCCCCAGTCCCGTCAATTAAAGTCACTCCTCATTCCAAATTCTGACAACAAACATCCTCTGCCTATATATTCCACTAACTCTCTTCCTTTTTCACTTTGGGATCCACGGCGGACGGCGGCGGCAGGGACGGCGACGCCAGTTGTTTACAATATCTTCCATCTCAAACTTGGGTCCCATAAATAGAACCCTGTCCTTTAATCTTCACTAATGGTGTGAAAATGACCGGAGCCTTGAAAGTTGGGAACAATGACTGAGAGTCATAATTTCACTTTTCGGAAAGCGTTTCCTTCCACCCCATGTGGGTGGAATTGGACAATGTAACAGCCCATTCTTAGCAATGATTATCACTTGGTGCAGCTGCCCTCATTTCATGTCAAGAACCGTCATAATGGCCTCACAATGATCCAGTCCATCTATTCAAGCAAGTTGCGGGACTATCGGGTGTGTTTCCGGCCTGTATCCCTGTGCGTATCTCGGACATGTGAGTATAAAGGGTGTCCAAAAATTATGTACTTCGATTTGTTTAGGGAATAAAATCCACACTATCCAAGCTAGGACCATAAACCATGGCTCAAATTAAAGTTGTCTTTGGTATTGCATCTCCTAAAATATCGTCGAAATCGCCAGGTTAGTTTAGGAACCGAAAAACGATTTTTTGGCATGTGTTAACATGGGCATAAACGGCAGCTTCAAATCCATCCACAGGCCGAACGGCTTGACACACAGTCAATTAATTCGGAATTTTTCGAGAGCTAATGACAAGGGCAATCTACTCTCTACTCCTTTGGTTGAAATTTTGAGTCATCTGAGAGTGTGACCTCCGATGACCCGGCCTTGGGAAAATGACGACATGACCTTTCAATCCGACGAATTATACTTTTCATTAGCTCTCAAAAAAGTCCAAATTAATAACTGTGTATCAAACCGTTCGGCCTGTGAATGGATTTGAAGCTGCCATTTATGACCATGTTAAAACACCCCCAAGAATCGTTTCTCGGTTCCTATTTCTAAAATTGCCTAGCGATATCGGCGATATTTTAGGAGAAGTAATCCCAAAGACTCAGCTTTTCGTTTATCATTCTAACTTGAGTAGTTTGGAATTCATTCCCTAAACAAGACGAATACATCATTTTGGAACACCCTGTACAATATTTCTTAGCCGTTATTCTGAACCTTCGGTAGATACCTACTGTAGCCCTAGAATAACGACCAGAATCCTCTTTCGTCATCAACTACTTCCTGCACGCAATCCATTTTACACGCATACACGGCTCTTCCACATTCTACAGAAAGGGAAAGCTGAGGCTGGAGAGAGCGTTAATGTACAGTCAGGAGGGATTATCCAGCCGCCAAAGATGTTGATTAAAATAGACTTGCGAAGTGATTGATCAAACTTTTGGGTCTAAATTAAAGTTGAACAAGGATGGCGGGGGAGTGACTCTATCATGGTGAACAAGTCTTTCCTACGGGTGTGTGTGTGTGTGTGTGTGTATGCGGACTAAAGAAGTCGCTATTTCTTGTAGACGAATTGGGCCATGCTTGAAGGAAACATGACTGGCGTCACCTGAGGCTATAGCGGTCGTGTGAGCCCATTGCCATATGACCGGGCTTCCAAGAGCTCTGATGAGCATCATGCAATGGCGGGAAAACTCTTTCAACGCTTTCCCCAACCTCCAATTAATAAAGGGTGACAAAGCCTTTTCCGCCCACTCACACTGCCCGCCACATTTGATGGCAGGAACGTTGGAAGGATTCCTCTCCAATCACTTCCGCATCAACACTCAGGGCGTCGGGTATTTTTGTAATGACATGATCCATGACGTAGTAGAATTCCATGAGGAGGAATCAATACTACTACCTGGACCGGAACTTCAGTCATAGTTATGACAGGATGGATCCTCCATCCACAATGGTCACACATTGCACTGACTCAGTCATTCTTACAGCTCAGCTGCCCAGGGGGGATCCCTCAGCTTGGTGGCAATGATGAAGATATAGGGAGCCAATGTCCCATCATCGTTACAGTTCGTTACTACAGCCTTCAGGCAGCCAGCTTCAAGAATGCAGTTAGCACTGGTCATTATACACACTTTCCAAGTCAGACGGTTGCCAGTCTGACTTGGTTGATGATTACGGTGGTGGTAGTGGGGTTGGTGGAAAAATCCTTGTGTAACTGCTCCGTGAGAAAATCAAGTTGCTCACATACAGCTATGGCTCTCAAGTATAGATGGAGTCCTTCTTGCATAGATAGAGAGTTGACTGAGGGAAAAATTGTGCAGTAGGGGCTGCAAAGAATGTTAGAGAGCTTGTGCAGGACATGCTGAAGTGGTAATGGGGATGGTGGCGCATATGTGTGGTGAGATGGAATGCTGAATGATGACATGATGAGCACTAATACCGCTACACTTCTCACGGCCGGCCTTCTGTACATGGTAAGCCCGTCCAGTCTGCCGGTGGGGCAGGCTGAAAGTGTATACTTGTGTACATATGTGCGGAGATGCATGAGAAGACAGGCGCAATTAAACACTTTCTCATTGTTTCCGACTTCCAATGAACGACCCCTTGGTCCTCAATTCCCTCTGTTACTGACGGCCAGAATGCTCAGCGCATCATGCTTTTCACATGTTCATGGACACACAGACAGACACACGCACACACACACTCACACATTTACACACACTCATACATACACACACACACACACACAGAGCGGATGAATGCCCTGCAATGTGGCAAAAAATCCCTCCCCTTTCCTCTAATAAGAAAACTCTTGAAAACCCCTCCTCCACTTCTCCCGTCCCATCATGACTATTACTTACGACGGGCGGAGGAGAAAAGCTACGGTTCCGCCGTCAAATGAGCATATAGATTTCATTTGTAATTATTATTACATCCAACTCCCCGTCCGACGACGTGATAAGGATGAGAAAACCTTACGAATTTCTCCAATATTATTATTTTTCAATCCCGATGTCTACTCTCAGTAGCCAGGAGGAGGTACACATTATTATTACTATTATTATTATTATTATTATTGCTGCTATGAACATGCGTGCCGAGACTTCCAAGTCCTACACATATATGTACAATGAACCTATAAATCAAGGGAAGACAAAGTGAAGCCCCCGAAGACGAGTTTCCCACAATTTGAGTTTTTGTTGTTTTGTGGAAAAAATTTGGAATGGGCCCTAATTGGCCAATTATCTCCTTGCGGAGCCAAGACATAAGGTGAGGGACTGGATACCAACATATTGATAACTAATCACTTGTCCTCAGCCAAATCAAAGTCCTTGTGCTTGCTATGGAGATGGAATCCAGACCTTTGTTGTAAGGAATTGTATAGCTAGGATGCACTTGAGCTAGGATGATGAAGCATCTACAATTGAACATGAGACTTAAAAAGAAGAGATTCGGCCACGGTGGCTGACCACAGACAATTTCTTCGTTCCATCAAAGACATGTAAAGCTTCGGGCCTCTGACGTGAATCACACGGTGACCTCCCATAGTTGAGACCATTCTCTTCAGAAATCATTTTAGCTTGACGCTATTAAAGGGGAATGTTTCGTCCACAGCCAAAGCTTCCATTGCACTACTGGAGGAAGCCACGGGAGTTATTTCCCGTTGTATATTTGCTATTCTTTGCCAGTACCATGCGTGGATGACTTGAGACTCCATTGTTTATCTCATAATTTTTTCCCCAGAGTGGATGTATGTGTACACATATATATACGGGGATTTCCCCGCAGGAGCTCACTCACAATACCTACATTGTCAAAGGGATTATCCCCTTGTGATAAGATGTGCAGCGAGGTCTTATACAGATTCAAACGTAAAGTCACAAACAAACACACACATACACACATAAGGACACACACGTATACAATCATACATAAACACACATATTTAAACAAAAACACAGAAGCAACCACACAACCAATTACACATAATCATACAAGCAAACACACACACACACACACACGGACAATTGCACATAAACACACAAGCAAAGACACACACACACACAATTAATGCAAATATTCACAACAGAACAAACCCTTGACAAGTCTAAGCCGTTCGATGCACTATAAGAGGTCTCATACATGCACAGCTGTTACGAACACTGCCAGTTTCCACAGTAGCAAATTAACTCGGACAAGGAAGGGAAGCTCATTGCGGTAAAATCCCTTTTGGTAGCCACAAAAGAGTAACAACAGGATAATAACTTCCGCTCACCTTTTTACCGCACTTTTTTTTAAAGATTGTCATGATCGAGTGAGAAATACTACAATTGATTTCGACCCCTCACGTCAGCTCGGAGGAGCCGGCACATGCACACAAACATGAAATAGCCCAGACCAGAAGTACACACTAGGTCATGTCCGCAACTCGCGATCACTCGTCCATACCTCGCCGTCACTCATCGGCACCCTTGAGAATGCATACAAGATTCTTCCCGATTCTATTCATGATGATGATGATGATGATGATGATGATGATGATGATGGTAAAAAATATCCATGCTATTAGTCCCCAATATTTCCACTATTAAATATAATTTCCTCCACATGGAACAAAGGCATAGATGCTTTCCATTTTAACTATAACAGAATCCAGCCTTTAATTTCCGCTCTTGCCGGAGTAAAAGATGAGGGGTATGGAGCTGAGAGAGTTCTTTAATTTCCATGTTCCTAATTCAGGTGAAGGGGACCAACTTCCTACCGGAACCTCCGGAACGAGATTGTCCTCTTCGAAGTTCCCTCCTCCCCATTCACAAAGGGGGACCCTATAATACGACATTCCCTACCCCTCGGAACGGGGGGAAACTTAAGAAAATCACCATGTACTCAATAGCCCTCTCATCCCACCCAAATGAGAATCCACATTATACATGAATTCATTCTCCATCTCCCACTCACCTCCTACCCGCTCCTCTCTCTCTCTCTCTCTCATGCCTCACTCACCATTACTCTCAGCCCTTTTTCCTGCCATAAGGCTCCACTCCTCCAACCTCCTCCTTCCATAGCCAACCCGCTGTCCAACTCTGAAAAGTCTCAAAACTATACCGAGCAGAGGATTACGCGGGAAAATCAAGGTAAATGGGATGAGATTTACGGTGCAAATGGGGAGCCATGGAGTGGAATTTTGGTGACTGTTTGTGTGCATGCGTGTGTGTGTGTGTGTGTGTGATGTGTGTGTGGGTAAGGGGAAATGTATGGAGATGCTAAAAGTCGGGAGAGATGTTCGCCTCCGCCTCCGCGGCGGGGAAATCCGATTCAAATCCTCGGTCATCTTTACAAATGTATGCCCTCACTTACTTTGCGATGGCAACAATGTGGTCAGGTTTGTGTATATCTATCTGCGTGCGGTTTTATGCATGTATATGTATTTGCATGTGTATACGTTTAGGCAAGTGTATTTATGTATGGGCGTGCGCCTGTCTGCGAATTTGTGTGCTTGTGTTTGCTTACACGCATATGCAAGTACGCCGATGTGAGTCCCGGTTGTAAGTCTTCTTTCATCTCAGAAGGAGCATGCACACAAACACACACATACACACACATACACACACGCACACACGCACACACACACACACACACGTACAAACAAAGTTGGAAAGAAAGCATTATGCCTCCATCAATATGTTGAGAGCAGAGACCCTGGGATCCTCACTGCTAACTGAGAGAGACGATGAGCGGGTAATGCTAAGCCCGCGGACTGACATGGAGAGTACATCGGGAATACATGAAGGTAAAAGTACAGTACGGCGCTCCTCCAACGGCAGAGAACTGTGAGGAACTTATGGGGCTTAAGAAAAGCCGGAGCCTTCCTCCTGAAAATCCGGGGGTACTAAAGCTATAGTTTATATTTATCTATTCCTCCAATAGCACTCGTGGTTCTCTGTAGTAATAGTCGTGCTCATACTCGGTTCAATCCAAGGTTATTATGTGCGTACTTCCCAATATATACGGCACCTCGTTCCCTTTATCGTCTCCCTTTCTTTCTCTCTCTCTCTCTCTCTCTCTCTCCCACTCCCGCTCCTCAATGCAAACAACTGCGGCTTCCCCCACAGAAGAAATCTTAAGTAAAAGGGCCGAAGAGAATCTTCCCACTTTCTCCATCTTCCTCCGTATTCAATTTTCCCCCCTCTCTCTCTCTCTCTCACTCAAAGAGTGTAAGTCCGTCGGAAAGCCATGAGTATGGTACTACGCATTCCCCATAAGGCCGTTCCTCGACTGGAGCAGTGGGAAATGTCATGCTTCATCCAGAGTTATGTAAAAATGAGCATTATTTGAATAACTATGGCATATATTTAGCATCTCTCACTCAGTCACTCACTCAGGCGCTCCAGATGATAGTGGGAGGATGTGTGTGTGTGTGTGTGTGTGTGTGTGTGTGTGTGTGTGTGTGTGTGTGTGTGTGTGTGTGTGTGTGTGTGTGTGTGTGTGTGTGTGAAGTGCGTGTATATAGTCACCGTGGTAGATTTTTCCGGGAGAGAAATTTCCGGAGCGTGGGTGAGGTGGAAGTAGGTGCGGAGGGTGGGGGGTTGGTTGAATGATAAAGTCAAGCGCCAGACCTGACTGATCTGAGGAGAGGAGGCCTATCCTAGTGTAAAGAGTTGGGAGTGATGGGTATGGAAGATTATGAGGACAGAGCTATCAAGTTTTACATTATTTGTGAAACTATTCAAAAGATGAGGAGGAGGGGGGAGAGAGGCATCTTCTTGGGGAGACATCCAATCTATTTGCCTTGCTCTACCACGAAGCAGCAGGACCCCCGCTCTCATCCAGACACTTGACTGGAATGTCTGGATGATGTGTGTGTGTGTGTGTGTGTGTGTGTGTGTGTGTTGTGTATGTGTGCATGGCTGTTCGGTGATATGCACGTATGTGAAGATTCTATAGGGGGTGATTTCATAATTATTACCGACGCTCCCCTTCACCCACGCCTTCCCAATACATGGAAGGATTGCGGGAGATGCGAGAGCGTTATTACTTTAAGTAGCTGATCCAGCCCCCCAAATTGAGTTTGACGCTCAACTCAAAACTCTCACTCTCACACTCTGTCATAGTCCCGAAGCCTCACTCGGATCTGTCCCCGTGTCGCCGTCATCATCATCATCACTACTCCAAGCTGTCTCCAAATGGACCACTCCATGATTATGCATATATGGACAGATATCAGTCGGAGTCAGGAGGGTTCTCCGAGGAGCCCATAATTGCCTCATTCCAACCCCATTGCATGCCATGAGGCCTCAATTCCCTCTCTCCTATTCCCCACTATTCGTCATCCTTAGCCTCCGGTTTATTTTTTTTTTATTATTTCTTATTCCTCCACCCCATTAAAAGACCCGGAAAAGAACTCATGATCCCACTCATTTCTACCGGCATCAATCCTCTTCGGCTTCCACCACTCATCAACTCTACATTCCAGTGAAACGCTTGAAGAGAGGTTTTTTTCAATATTTTCTTCACATATTATTCATATAAGTATATACATGAGTGCTATAAGCATCGCTCCCTTTTAAAATGTGTATGATGTTCTGAGGACATTTCTAAGGGTCGAAATACTGCGTCATAAGACAATCCAAAAGATGATACAAGGATGATGGAACTTGGAAATATGTCATCGTCGGCAAATCCGCAAGATTCTCGTAGGAGTGGAACTTTGTGAAGACATAACGTGTGTGCGTGTGTGTATGAGTATTTGTGTGTGTGTGTGTGTGTGTGTGTGTGTGTGTTAGTGTGCCTTTGCATGGGTGTGTGTGTGTGTATGTGGGTGGTGAAATAAGATGATGATGCGGGAGCTCGCTGACTGCAAGAATGAGCGGAGGAGGTTGATGAGGGTGATGGTGAGGATGATGTAACTATAAAAGGAATCAAGTGAATGATATGACAAGCGTCGGCGGGATTCCCAAGGAAACATACCCTCATCCTCATTTAATGTTTCTCCAAATCCCGGTCGAGCCCTTTGAATAATCTGCAGAAATGGGTCCGCACATAAGAATTGTAATGAGTTCCTTCATTCGTCTCTCCAGTCGCCGCCAAGTCATGGGGAGTGACTGACGGAGTGATGACGAGCGGCGGGTGACTCTGAGCTCAAGTGTGTGTGTGTGTGTGTGTACATATGACTTCCCCTTTATATCCATGGTAATCGTGTCGGCTTTAACTCAAAGCCCATTTGTACATAGCTCCTGGCATGTTAAAAGGCGTGCGGGTGGGAGGCGACCATAAGGGGGAAGCACCACTTGAGCATTAGAGCGGACGCGTTGAACTTGGTAGTTCGAGCTGGTATATTGCTCGTAAGTTGATGTGCATTCGTAAGCATGTTTGTGTGTGCGTTTGTGTAGGCGTATGCTCGTGTGTGTGCGTGTGTATATGCAAGCGTATACGTATATGTGTGTGTTTGAGCATGAGGTTAGTTGTGTGTGCATAAGTTTGTGTGCCTGGGTGGGTGTGTGTATGTGTGTGTGTGGAAGTATAATGATTTTAAAGCATTTAAAGGATTACGAAATTACAACAGTGTTGGATCTTGGGTGCAGCCATGTGAATAGAAAGATTTTCCTCCAAGACCACCCAAAACTGTGACGAGAAGCAGAAAAGTGAATTTGCGGACAGCAGCACTTTCTCAGATTCACAGTACAGTGGAGGAGAAAGGCGGGTTCGTCCTCCCTTCATGGACGAGTTTAGGAGCGGCAATTCAGCCTCTCCTTGTTTGAATCCGTAGTGCAGTGGGCTATGGCAAGAGTTGGATGTGGCTCTATTTCTCCAGCACTCTCTGGTACTCATGTATATCCCGAAGAGTTAGCCCATTATGTGGGAACATGTACCCGTACTAGTGGGATAACCCATCGTCCAGAATGCCTCACCCCTCCGGGGCTCTCCGCACACTCGTTCACTACTGTTGCAGAGTATTAATTTTGTGGAGAGGACTATGAAACCACACGCAGGGAATCTCTTCGTCGGATCTTGATGTGGACATGAAATTGCTCCCTAATCGACCATAATACCAAGCACGTAATGAGCCAGGGTTGATTACAATATTACAGTCATTGTCCCACAACCCCGCCATACTTTTTCCTCCATGAAGGGAGAACCGTTACTACTACATCCTGTGGTGGGTTTATGGATCTACGGCCCGATGTAGGGGATCGCGGGGAGGTTGACAGTCAAATATGTGTCCCACCACCCCGTCCATGTGTAGCTATTGAGAGCCAATCTGTCCTTCACACCCGGATCCGGGTTATCTCCAACGTCCAAACGACACCCTGGAATTCTTAGTCCATATGTCTCCCCTCCCCCTCGACCTCGACGGCGTGGGAGGGAGTGGGAAAGTGTTGGTTTGGTGGAGACGGTCGGCTCTACAGATTTCCTCCCCCAACCCGCTCTCCCACAATGTACTAGTGATGATGCTTCCCTACTTTAGCTGGGGTTGATGGGGCTTAAATGAGTCGGAAGGAAAAATGTTATTCGCTGTCATTGCCGCCCCGCACGGAGCACTTACTTTTTATTTCACTCCCGCCTCATTCCTGGCTTTTAGATTAAATGGTCATATACTTGTCCTTGCGGATAATTATCCACAGATTTCCGCTTCTTAACCTTGCGCCATCTCAACCAAGTTGAAGGAAGTGGTATAAGGCACCAAAGGAAAGCAAAGTTCAACCCAGTGTGTCTTTTAATGTGTAAAAATGAAGCGAGTGAGGCCCTGGACAAGTACAGGGATCGTGAGGGCTAGGGAACAAATGCTATGGTCCAGAACCATGACAGACTGGATCTGTAGGAGCGCATTGATGGAGTACGCATGGGCGCCAGCGGATTAGAATCAAGTGTCCATTAGATGGAAAGTTGTACAGTTGCCTCGCGGATGGTCGGTTTAACCCAGAGCAACAACATTTCATCAAGATACCCAAAAATCGAAGAGGCGCCTCTCTCTCTCTCTCTGATTTTTCGGGATAGTTCTTATGCATACGTATATATTTGTTGAGCATGGCAAAGTTTCCCCAAACGATGTACATTGTATAGTACAACTTTTAATATGATCAAGGATGTGACGGCTGACTCACAGTGTGTGACTGCAAAGGTGGGGAGGGGAGTCTATGGGAAGGGGTGAGGTTGCACAAGTGGGCGCAGAGTTGCGAGGAATGTGTTCAGACTTATGTCATTGTTGTTGTTGTCCAGAAAACAGTTTCCCTTTCGCTCCTTGATTTATTGGACAAGCGGAGACAATCAAGAGTGGAAGAACTGAAGAATTGGTCGAGGGCGCCTCTCAGCATGGTACGAGAACGTTCGTGTTTGTGTATATGTCTACGTCTGAGCGAACACAGGGAGCAGCTATCCTTTTCCGCTGGGTATGCATCAGTGGAGGCCGGAGTTTTAGTGTGAGAGTTTGTATAAAATTGTCTGTGTGTGTGTGTGTGTGTGTGTGTGTGTGTGTGTGTGTGTGTGGGTGTATGTGTGTGTGTGTGTGAATATCCGTACCACGTACACGCATCTTCTCCTTTCCGTCCATCGGGGTTCAGGCCATGGGAAAGGCTTCAATTTTTTGCATATGTCTCCCCTTATGTGTGCCCATGTGTGCAGGCTGGAAGAGTGGCTGAAAGTCACTCAGAATGTGCGCAAATGGATGGGACTGGACGAAGCTTGTGCAATTTGGGGACCTGGGCACACGGGTCAGAGCCAGGAAGGAGAGTCAACTACTTGGAAAGTAAAATTTGGTGGCATTTAGTGAGGCTATATGCATAAGCATGATAATGGGTTTACTTGTCAAAGGGAAAGTTTGCAAAGTTGACTCTTTATCTATCTTGAGTTTGTTTTGTCGCCAAATTTCCAGATGTAGACAAAACAACAAGGACGAGTTCACCAACTAAGGATAGAGACTGACGACGGAGAGTGAGTGACTGAGTTTAGTTGTGAGAAAAGTTTGAGATCTTTCCCCACTGCCACCTGCCAGTACTGCTGGAGGAGTTGTGTGCGTGAGTTTGTGTATGTGTATCTCTGTGTGTTTGTGTGTGTTTGTGTATGTGTATGTCGGTGTGTCTGTGTTTATTCGTGTATGTATGTGAGTCTATACTTGGGAAATACTGGATGGAAAATGAATAAATGATGGAGGGGTGTGAATAATTTAAAAAAACAATGGAGAGAATCCAAATCTGGGCCTCAGCCCTCATACACAAAGCCCGTACGTTTCACATAGTGTGTACTGGGTACTAGGATTCTAGCGGATCGGTTTATTCGTGGATAAATACGGATCGGGTAACTTTGCTCGGTTTGCGGATGATGGTTTATGCGGCTCGCAAAGTGGAAAAATGTTCCAGGTACGGATAGGCTGTCCTTAGATCCACACATATTCGGATCGGATTCGGATAGGTATTGTAGTGTCCGCGGATAATCGTCAAGAACTTTTCAATGGGGAAATGTCTCACAACTACATCCTGTAAGCACAAATTCAAACAAACGTGCAGAGGCTTACTGCTTTAAGCACATTCGTTGGACCATTCGTCCAATCGGTGCAATAGGTTACTCTTTTGAATGATTTCGTACATGGTCCAAATCGGTCCCATGGGAAGTAGGTCAGTATACCTCAAGAATTGGAGATTATCAACAAAATAAATTGCATAGCTCCTGACTAAAATAAGTTGAATAAGTCTGTGTGAAATAAAGCATTGAATGCTGGTAAACGTATTTATCCGTGGATCCGATATTACTGCGGCTAGGCACCTCCTTGATCCAAATATTTTCGGATCGGATAGAGGGGATAGAGCATATTTTTATTCGCAATTTGCGGATCGGATCGGTTTGCGGATGAACGTTTATCCGATCCGTTAGAATCCCTACGTTTACCACGTGCCAACAATTTGCTTCATCCTGTTAGTTTGTACGACGAAGAAGGAGAGGAGGCAAGCAACTAAAAGTGTTTTTTATCGAGATCCACTACTCTTATGACCTCTTTTCGACAACTCCTTGAGCATCGCGACGGATCCTGGCCTCTTTCCGTACGTTCTGCTCTGTCGGCAACAAAGGTGCCGTCATGGCTCATATCCGACTGTCGAATCCATTCCCCGCCCGCACTACCGTTGGATAGACGAAGACGTGGAAACTTCCAGTACGAATGTCAGTCCTGTCTTCAGCATGCATAGACAGGTCAATTACTTATGTGGATAGTAAACTCAGTTCGCAAATCCCATTAAAAATCATTATCCTTCCCCTTATGGATCCAGTTTTTTCCCACAACTTTCCTCCACCAGATCCGTTAGCTCAGCGTACACTGCCACAATCTTCCCATTTCCCGGCCGCTCTCCCCTGTCATATCATCATGAAAAAGTCAACACCCGTCTGCTCCGAATACAGCGTGAGTGTCAGTTTTACGACTCCCGGATTTAACTCTCATCAGAGGGCCTCTCCTTCGTGACCACTGAAGCCGAGGATACTTTCCTCGGTCTCTGACTCGGGATAGACTAGGAAAACCTGTCTACCGTCAATCTCCAACTAACTTCCCCTCGTCCCTCCTGTGGAACTGGGAAAAACTCGGTGGATGCGCAAAATGGGGAAAAGGGAACACTATGTTCCTAACCTCTAGTGGAAAATGATGCCGCACAAGGCACTCCTTAGACCTCCCCAAGGAGTCGTACACACTGTATTTATCCCCCTATCAGCGTATGTAGGATGGCGTTGAACTGATAGGTCACGCCAATGCTACCAGTATCACGACAGTTTGGTAGCTAAATGGCTCTCAGCATGGCAATAATATTCGAGTGTTCTAATAACCCTGATCCATGGCACGCTATCCAAACCCACGAGTTTTTTCCGTAGTAGAAAATGCAGTCGTTGCAGTAACATTAGCGATAGTTGTGGTGGCCCTAGTTGTAGTAGCAGTCCTAGATGTAGTCATTATAGCACAGTATTAGGAGTGGTAGGAGTTGCTGTTGCAACAGTGCTCGTGGTATAAGTTGTATTTGCAATAGTGTTAGTGGTAGAAGTTGTTGTTGTTGTTGCAGTGGTAGTAGCGGTCGTAAGATAAGGTTCCTCCTGTCTATTTGTGACGGGAAGCCCCAGCCTGCGGGGTTTCTGGACCGGGCCACTTGGGCCGTGTGTTGTCGGTGGAGGGAGAAGACGTGGATGAAAACATCAACTCCCCGCAGTGAATGTATGGCTGGTTTATCATGAAAAAGTCAGGCGAAACGCAGAGTTCACCGCAGCACAAGCTTCGGGATCGTCACTATGGTAACTGTTGTCTCCGTACGGGTTCACATATCAAATCCGCCCCAAAGCCCCTCACAGTTCCCCCCACAATACTCACCATGTCCATGCCTAATGGTTGAGTACACCGGGAAGGTGCTGGGGCAGAGGGTGGGCTATAGTCTGTCATAGCCATAAATCACAGGAACATTTGCATTCACACGCGCACAATCACACAAACACCCACAAACTCACACACACACACACACACACTAATGCTCTATGGATCAACGCTCATCGACTCACTCTTACTGAGAAATCCTATGGGGTTCCCACTATGCATAGAGACCACAGTGTACTCAGAACACGCGATAGCCTGCGATTCCCGCCTACAGTTCCCCTCGGAGCAGCAAATGCGCCTACGCCTGAATTAAAGTATACCAATGTTCGACCATCTGACAACGGCACCACAATTCTTCCTCACATGCAGATATCCGCTCTGTGGAATGTTAATGAGGACTTGTTTTTGTACTCCCTGACATTGACTCAATGACCAGTTGACTTTGGCAGTGAGTGGACTAATCTATGCCATTGAATG
>WJFA01001920.1:0-18267 GCA_009870155.1 Pseudobourletiella spinata
CTGGATAATAATAGCTGTTCAGAACGCTGGATTTAGTTTGGTATTTTTGTCGAGATCCATTTCCTAGGTTTTCCGTGATGCTGTCAACTTGACCCCCGCCTTAAAATCATAGCGGGGTCATCCTCTTCATCCGGAGGTCTCACCTAGAAAGGGGTTGCGTTCGAGCATTTAAATTGAAAAAAATGAATTGTTGTTGAACTACATATTGGTAGTGTAGTATAGCAGAGGAGCAGGCCATTGAATAGCAGCCTCTCCGACCCGCCATAATAATTTGAATGAGGCGAGGGTAATAATGGAGACATGCGCAGTGTGTACTCTGTAGTAAAAGAGCCGCGTTTTACATGCACTGCACACGCACCGATTTTACACTTATGGTTCAGTGTTGGCGATTGTGAGGTTAGTCGTCCATGGCGGAAGTGATTGGTGAGGTTGGTGGCGGGAGCAGGTTAAAAAAAGGGCCTGATATTATTATTATTATTATTAATATTATTATTATTATGAGCATCTTCGGCGCAGCGCAAACATGTTGGGATTAAAACAGAATAATCGTGACAGTTGTTGTTCTTGTTGGTTTTCTTGTTGGTGTTGGTGTGATTTACGTGAAAAATTGGTGATTAGCAATTTGGATGGGGGATCGAGACGAGGATGCGAACTAAGAGTGTGCCCAACAAGCTGGTGACAAGGGAGGAATTTGCCAAGTTGTTGATGATGACGACGATGGCGGATGATGGGAAAATCAGAGGAGGAAGGAAGGAAAATGGAGTGGTCGTTCTAGAGAAGGTGGAGTGGAAGGTACAGGGTTGTCGGTATAGTATAAAATTCACTCGCCGCCGACTCATTTCTTGCTTGCTGTCCCCTCTAAATGTTGTTGTGGCTCCTGTGTGGTAATTAAGTGTAGTAAAAATGATTAATTAGCATTAGGGCCGTTGAGGTTGGTCAGGGTGCGGTGGGTTCAGAGAGATGTTGTTGTTGTTGTTGTTGATATGCTCCCATGTGTTTGCCTCGTGTCGTCTATGCAATACTGCTGCTCTTTCAGTGCGTGTACCGATACCGAGAAATCAAGTAAGTGCTCTCTCTCTCTCCATTCCGTGAATTTTCTTGTTCTGAGAATATGCGACGGGGTTTTGTTGTGGAAATAACGGCGAGAAGAAAGATTTTATTTGGTACAGCTGTGGTGTGTGAGAATAGTTGCTCAATTCCTCTGCTGTTAAGAGGAGGAAGACTGTATAATGATACAGTCTGTATCGTTTTTGCGGCGCGCTCCAGTTTGTCAAGGAATGTTATCGTCATCATCAGCATCGTTGTCGTTGTCGTCGTCGTCGTCGGTTGTCGCTGTCAGGAGCAATAAACACTGCTCAGTGGTGCGCAGTTGACGTTGTTGGAGTTGGCTAAGGTCTCTCTCTCTCTCTCCATTATTTTGCTGTATTATGGTTGATGAGAAGAAGGGAGTTTGGAAGCAAGCATGCCCTTGCACAAGTGTGTGGGGATTGGGAGCGGGCGATTATTATATTAGTATAGTAGTATTATTCTGGGTGCAATTGAATTTTCGGATTGAATAGGGCATAAATGTGGATCGTTACATTGAGTTTATTATTTAGGTTTGTCCCAGAAAAAAAATCCTGTGAGTTTAGTCCACCACGGCACGGCGCAGTAGTGGCTGTAGTAAAATGTAGTGGTTGGTAGTATTAGTTTAGTACTTGGCGCTATCACTGTGTGGATATGGAAATGGAAAATATGGAAATATGCCGGCCTGACGACTGACTGACGACTACTACTGATGACTACTGGGATTTTGAGAAGAGATATTTTACGATCCGTTCGCGTTGTCACGGGGATGACTAATAGGAATTCTTGCCACCCCTTTGTTGATCTTTATTTGTACAAACTGACGCGAGAGAGGGTTTCCCTTTTGTTACCACTGCGACAACAACAAGTGGGGATACTGCGCGAATTTGTTGCGATTTGCGATATTGCGAAAATGCCTTTTTTGGGCTCGTTATTTATGCTTTTAGCGCGGGCGCGAGCGAGCGACAACTATTACGGTGCGTTGGTATTGTGACGTACGTGACCGGTGCGGTAACGGTGGGACATAGATGATGCACTGGCACTGGCGGCTGTGTTCTTCATGATGAGTGGATTGTTGTGAGTGAGGTCGGGTGTGTGGAATTGCCATTAAAATATTTTGGATTTTCTTCTCTCGCAGCAGGGAGAGGAGAACAAGATGGAGGAGGATGATTCCATGTCCATGGATTGCATTCCGATCTGCTCACCTGTGGTCGTGTTAACGGCTCCGGCGGCGGCGGGAACGACAGCAGCAGCAGCAGCAGCGGGTGGGACGACGGGATTGATTCCGGTGGGAGGAGCGGCTGCCACGACGACGGCGGCGGGAGCGGTGCCACCGCCGCCGCCACCACCAAAAGTTACCGAGTTCCACTTGCCGCCGCCACCAGTACAAACGACAGCTCGCGGCGGTGGGGTGGCGGGTGGGGGCCGGAGGCCCAAGGGACGGCTCCGACGGATGAAGCGGATGCGGAAGAAGAAGGCAAACATTAATATTTCTGGACTTGATCTCCTGCACACGCAGACCCTGCTCAGTACCAAGTCGGAAGGTATAAGGGGCTTTCATAATTTAATTTAATTTTTTTTTTGGCGGGAGAGAACCCGGGGAAAAAGCCGGAAGGGATGAGAGATACTAATGAGATCCTCTGTGTTTTCTACCTTGTTCCATTTCCAGTTTCAAAGAAGTTGCCGCCGGCACCGGGCTGCGTGGATCAGAAGCTGACGACGCTGACGGCGAGTTCGAACGGGATCATCCGACATGAGGAGATCCCCATCCCGACGCGTGATACCCCCTACGCGCTCCAGAAGCTCCTCGAGATCTTCAAAAACTACTATTTGGACGCCATCGAGACGATGAAGTGTGCCAGCTTCAAGGAGAATCTCGAGCTGGAGATTTCCGTGCAGCGGAGGCGGAGGGAGGAGCTAGTCCAGACGAAGGAGCAGCTGGAGCGGCAGATCAAGGTCCTCATTGAGGACTCGACGAACAAGCTGCGGGCCAAATTGGAGGAATTGGATATTCCGGGCGAGGGGGCGACTGCGGATACTCTGCTCTCCGAGGTATTTGTATATAGTAATTCCACGTAGCCGTAGTGGTGGTTTGGTTGTAACAGTTTTCCAATCGGGATGGAAGCAATGGAGCGGTGGTGTAATTTTTTTTTACTCATTATCCCCAACAGGCGCGCAACATTGTGATTCAGCACAAGGAGATCCAGGCCAAGGCCCGGGCGCTCCAGGATGAGGTGGCGGACTTGGAGTCGAAGAAGGAGGAGTTGACGGAGCAGCGGCGGGAGGAGATCATGGATTACTGCCGAGCCCACGGCCTCATCAACAAGACGGTGAGCTACTCGGTGGAGGAGCGGGAGGCGATGGCGAAAAAGTTCTTAATCAGTGAGATCACGTCCACGCTGAACAAGCGGAAGCAGTTGGAGAATCGACTGAATGCACTGGAGCCGGAAGTGACGACCATACAGAGGACTGTGCTCATAAATCAGCAATCCGCCGTTGCCTTTGCGGAACACCAGCAGCAGCTCCAACAACAACAACAACAACAACAACATCATCACCTCCAGCAGCAGCAGCAGCAACAACAACAACAGCTGCAAACTCAGCAGGCCACTTCCCTCATATCCCCTCATCAGCAAGCGAGCAAGCATCATCATGCGAGCGGGAATTCGAAAAAGAATTTATCCCGCAACCGCTCCCAGGAATGGCCGGACATCCCCGACGTGGGTAAAATCAATGAGAACAATCCGGAAGTGTTGGCCAAGAAGATTTTGGAGACGGGTCGGAAGATTGAAGCGGGTAAAATGGTCCCGGCTGCGACGGCCGCTGCCGCGGCGGCGGCAAACGCTAGCAACAACAGCATTGGTGGTGGTAATCCTCCAGTGAAACTCAAGTCTGAAGGGAAGCGTCGAAACAGTTCCGTTTCCCCAGGTGCTGCTGCTGCTGCTGCCCCTCCGCCAAGTAACAGTAACTCTGCGGCGGCGGCGGCAGCCTCGGTCTTACCCAAAGTGACCTCAACCCCCTCGGGAGATGGGGCACCTCCGCCGAAAGTGAATTTCTTTGAGGACCGCCTCCACAATCTGATTACAACGTGCTTGAATGATGGTCCGGTCGGTGCGCCACAGTCAGGATCTGGGCAGTTACCTCCTCATCAGCAGCAGCAGCAGCAGCCTAACGCATTCCCGAGGGAAGCTCATCATAATCATCATCATCAGCAGCAGCAGCAGCAATCCCAGCTACCCTCCGCATCGCAGCAGCAGCAGCATGCCCGTGCAGCAACTCCACCCCGAACGCCAGCTCAGGACTTGAGTTTGCAGAAGAAGCAGAAAAAAATCCAGCTGTCACCGGATATATGTATGGGGTTCGAGCGGGGCAATCATCAAATGGTGCCGCCGCCGCCGAACAGCACGATGGATGTCCAGTCACGCGTGTCATCCGTGAAGAAGGCGCTGCGCCAGCACCTGAATTTGGAGCCGAAACCCGGCGGTGGCGTCATCCCGTCCTCGGTGTCTCCCAAAGGAAATCCGGATAAGAGGGCCTGCTACTCCCGCACGATTGATGATTTGGTCTCGGGTGAAATTGCTCGGAGTCTGGGAATCCCATCCGCTGCGGCGAAGGAGCAGCGGGAGGGTGGGAATGCGGCGGCGGCGTCCGCAATTAGCTTCTCCCCGCCGATCCGAGCCGTGTACTCGCCGATTTCAAGACCCAATTCCAATGAGAATGTTGAGGTTTCACTCCCCTCGCCGGTGAACGGCTCGGCATATCCGCCGAGAGCGAGTGTTTTAGTCAAACCACCGATCCGAGCCGTGTACTCGCCGATTTCAAGACCCAATTCCAATGAGAATGTTGAGGTTTCACTCCCCTCGCCGGTGAACGGCTCGGCATATCCGCCGAGAGCGAGTGTTTTAGTCAAAAACTCCTCACATTCGACGGCGGCGGGCGGAGGAGGGACGATGATGCCCAACCATGATGATGGGATGGAGGGACTCGCTGCGGGACTGAAGGCCAGTTTGGTCAGTATGGCCAAGACTGCGGCGGAGAACTTGCAGTCGAAGAATGGGTTTGTGGGTCCGCCCGGTGGTCACCACCACCACCACAACCATCATCATCATCATAATCAGCCCATGCTGAGCGGGGTGAGCCCGGCCACGGCTCTTGTGGTGAATTCTGCGGAGATCCGCTCCCGGAGTAGCAGTCCCAGCGTGGCTCCCACCGCGCCCATGCTCGTCCGCGAGAAGAAGGTTGTGGAGAGTCCGAATGGGAGCGTGATTGAAGTGGTTCTGGGCAGCTCGGATGCGCCGGATCGTTTGGAGAGCAGTCGCAACTCCGGCTCGGCCAGCGTGCTTCAAGTTTCGAGGAAACGGGTCAGCGACCCCAGTCCAACACGTAAGTATTTCTGCAATTCTGCAATTCTGCACTTTAATTGTTTTAATTGACTATTTTGGAATAGTGATTTTGATTGAAATTGAGTTTCTCTTGTGTGTGTGTTTTTTTCCAGGGGATTTTGGTTCCTCCGAAAAAGCAGTCCTTGTCCATGGAACCGGCCGCCGAGCGCCTCCGCGTATGACCTCATGGTGGGCCCACCAAAGACACCCACGCCGACCTCGGGGCCGCCGTTGACTCCCAGCCCGAACCACCATTTGCGTCATCCTCATCACCATAGCCATCATTCAAATTCCCGCCCAGGCTCGGCCAATTTCTCCGACATGGCGGCAGCAGCGGATTTCCGCGTCTCCCCCGCCCTCCACCCTGACGTCACCCTCACCTCGGTCCCAGCCATGAGCAATGGACTCCATCACAAGGGCGGCCCCTGCGGAGTCGTCGGGAGTAAACCACCAACTCCCAATTCTCAGTTTACAATCACTCCCACGCTTAATGATGCGGCAGCAGGTGAAAATTGAACGGAAATTTAAATGTTGTTTTGAGCTAAAAAAAAACATGGCCCTTCACCCCCGCTTTCCCCCTCTTTTAGTTGTCATTATTGCTTTGTTGTACAATAATAATAATAATAATAATATAATTCTCCCACTCCACCTACCCCTAATCCTTCCGTTTTATTTATTTATTGGGGGAAATTTAACTTATTAGGAATTTTGGATTTTTTAACCAGATTTACCTATCTACTACCCGTCTCTTCCCTTCCCTGATTTTCCAGCGTTTAAATGGACATTGAGCTTCAACTGTTGTTGTTGTTTTTGTTGTTGTAGACTTGACCAGAATAGGTAGTATTGGTAGATTTTCTGAGCCCGCGTAGCCACCCTTGTACCATTCCCACCCACTACTCGTTCCTGATCAAAGACAAAAGAGTGGCAGTTTGAGTGCCGCATGTGACGACGATGCCACCTTTGATTTGTTCACTCTCTCAATTAAGACTCCTACAGCGAGGTTTTCAATGATGTGACGCTTAAAGTAGAGGCTGAAATTCCATGTAGACAAATTGATGTGGAGGAGGAGGAGGAATGGGTAAATTGTGAGGAATTCTCCGGAGTTTTGTAGAATGAGATGAATGAATTAATGAATGAATTGCGAACAAAATTTAATAATTGCTCAGGATGACCTTGACACATTTGATTCCCTCCTCCCACTTCACGTGTTGTTGACTCCTCCTTCTAATTACGGTCGTAGTGGTGTAAATTTTGAAGTTGTTGTTGTTGTTCTTGTAGTTCTTCTGAAACTTGCAGGCAAGCTCTACAAATAGTAATATCTTTTGGTAGTTTAATTAACTTTGAATTTTACTTTGGAACACTAATAAATTTGTTGACCACCCTCTGTTGTCCTCATAATTATGTTTGTATCTTCTTTTTTTTTATTATTCATGGCTTGTTGTAAACAACTTCCTGCATCCTTTCTTCATTATTATTATTATTTTCATTATTATTAGTATTATTATTTTTATTATTATGATCTCACTTGTATTTATACTTTGCTGGGCCTACTGCTGTTGTACTGCTGTGAGCACTCCCCATGCCAAAATGTCGTGAAACACATTAAAAACTGTGAGCCTCCGGACGGAGGCTTGGAGTTGCTCTTCTCTGAGACTCACACGAGCCTTTTGGTCTCTATCCAGGGATGAACTCGGGGATGAGCGTCCCTCGGGTGGACTCACCGACGAAGCAGTGGCAGAACAAGATTTCCTCCAACTTTGAGCGCCTCTTCTGCTTCGCCAACGAGGTGGACAAGCGGCGGCGGAGTACGGAGACGAATTCCAATGGTTCCTCACCGCGCAGCGGACCCTGCGTCTCATCCACTCAGAACAGCAACTCCGGCGGTAGCCACAACAACAACAACAGCAACAACAACAACAACATGAACAACAGCCACGGCAATAATGGGAATAGTAATAATAACAACCCGACGAACAATACGGTCGTCATAACGAGTGCAAGTCCGAAAATTACCAAAGTGACAACCACCACCTCCTCCCCCACCACGTCCATGATGACCTCGTGCACGCGGGTGAAGGGCGGCGGGGAAGCGCCGGTGGTGGACTACCCGGAGCGGCCCAAAACCCCCACCGGCTCCATGGACTGCACCACCTCACCCGACTCGGGGATCGGCAAGGACTTGTCCAGCTCCTCCGACCTCTGGCTCACCCAGTCATCCGGCTCGTCCTCCTCCGTGGAGACGGCCCTGTCCCTGTCCGTGGTCCGCAGGGGGGATGACTCCCACTTGCCGCGGACGCCGAGCCCTTCCAACGGGCTGGACGATCTGCTGTTGGATGATCCGCCGCCGACGAGGATCCCGACGCCGGGCGGTGGGAATTTCAATGTGGCCAACAATGGCGGCCCCTTTGGCAAGGTGAAGGTGGAGAGGATGGTGGATGATCGGCCGCCGCCGACGCCGAAGATCGAGCACAGGGATCCGTGTGAGGAGCGGCGGAGTAGTTGCGACTTCCGGTCCTCCCCGGTCGTCAAGTGCCCCTCCCGGAGCAGCTCAAGTCACGCTGGTGGTGGTGCTGGGGCGGAGAGCCCAGTGGTGAAGGGCATCAAGGTGGAGAGGGTGGAAACTCCGCCGGAATCGATCTCGAAAATCCCGGCGAAGACGGAGAGCCCCTCAATCAGCAGTAGTGCTAACAATAATGCTAGCAGTAGTAGCAGTAGCAGTAGTAGTATTAGTAATAACGGTAGTTCCAGTAGTAGTAGCAACTCCTCAAGTACAAAGCAGAATTTGCCGACCTCGGTTTGCTCTACTGTGGGACCTCCGTCGACGCCGACCCCGCCAATGGCCAGCACCTCTCCCGCCTGCTCCTCCAATGCGACCACCACCAACTGGACCGTGTCATCATCGTCCACGCCCACGACTCCACACACGACGACGACGACAACGACAACGAGTCAGAGTACGGATCAGCCTCATTTCAAGAAGCGCTGGAACTGGGGTAGTTCCGCTCAGAACTCGGTCACTGTCTCCACGGCGAGTTCCACGGGCGGTGCTGCGGGGTCCAATACTGTGAACAATACGACGCCGACGACGACGACGACGACGTCGACGGCGACGTCCAGCGCAGGAAGTAATCATGGGTCCACTACGAGCGCGGATGTTCCCGCGGTGAGCTCCGCCGCGACGACAGTGAACTGCAGTAATAATAGTAGTGGTGGTGGTAGTGGGAATCAGCCGGTGGATGGAAGGACTAGCGTCGCCTCGGATTGCAGTAGCGTGACGAGCGGGATGTCGGACGTGACGCCGACAACTGCGAGCAGCAGCAGCAGCGGCGGTGGCGCCCTTGCGACCAAGTTTAGACCAAAGGGGAAAGCCTGGGATTGGAATGACCACCGGTCGGGAAGTCCATCGTCATCCACGGCTCAAATGAGCAGCGCCTGCAGCACCCCGTCACCCTCACCCAAGATCCAGTCCACCCCGCAGCCCGTGGTCGTCGTGGCAAGTTCGGCTCCGAGCAGTTCGGGAAGTAATTCCGTGGTGAGTACGCCGACGACTGTGGTGACGACGAGTGGCGGCGGTGGCGGTGGTAGTGGCGGCAATTGTGCCACCATAACTCAGGTCAATAACAGTTGTCGCATGAATAGTAGTAGTAGTGTGACGAAGGAAGTGAAGCACTTCTCCGGATCCACCATTACAAGTGTTCACCAGCAAGTTGTCAAGTCTGCGGCGAACACCGTGGCCGTGGTCAACATCGTCACGAGCAATCCTCCCATGGTCAATGGTAACTCGGGTCATGGTCATCATGGGAGCATTAGTCATAGTAGTGGTGGTTCGAGTAGTAGCAATCATCATGGCTCGGGCTTCTACCATGGGCAACAGCAGCAGCAGCAACAGCAAATGTCTCAACCCCCACCACCACCTCCTCCTGGCCCACCCCATCATAACCATAATGTCCCACAGCAGCAGCAGCCGCTGATCAAGACGGCTCCGCCCAACTACCACCACTCCGCGGGCCACTATGGTAACTATGGGAACCACTCCGGCTCCGGCGGAGGGAATCAGTACAATCACACGAGTAGTAGCCACCACGGGATGGGCGGAGCTCCGGGTCATCGGAGTTCCAACGGGCCGGCCTACCCCCTCATGGCCAATCCCAAGATCCATGCGTCCGCCTACAACCAGCCCGGCCCACCCCCCGTCGGTGCTCACCAGTCCCACTTTAATGGGGCGCAGGGGGGGAGTGGTCCGCCGGACCGGAGTGCCGGCCTGCCCCCCGGGCCCAACGGCTACATGAACTACCACCATCATCGCAACCAGAACCACTACACGTCGGCGTATGGGCACGGGCACGTCGGGCACGGCCATCACAATGGCCATGCCGGGGGGCACAAGGGCATGGGGAACAGCATGTACCCCCACCCGGGCTACAACAACTATGGGAGCATGCAGTCGGGGCGGCATCACCATGGGCATCATGGCGGCGGGCCACCCCCGCCGCCACCCCACGGGCCTCATCACCACACGGCCGGCGGCGGTGGCCATCCCTATGGCAACAACCAAATGATGCCGGCACGGCGGTGAGAATTATTCAATTCTGCCGATGATGACGATGATAACGGCGGCAATGCTGCTGCTGCTGCGTCTGGTCGGAATCGGCAGGAGGAGTGTGGGTCGAGCCGTTTCAAAAACCGCCGCCATTACCTTCCGCACTGGAGTCCTCCCTCCAATCCGGATCCTCCTGAGTTTTCCGGGAGGAGATCCAACCAACCCTTCCGGTGGAAGAAGTTCCAGTGAAACCCTTGAACCTGAAACCCTATGGAAAATGGAAAAATGTAATGGAAAAAGTCCCTTGCCTTTCGATAATTGGAAAATGCGGCGGCGGCGGCGGGAACGGCGAGGAATGAGAATACTCGAGTTCAAGTCCACCCTTATCCACCATTGTACAGTTCAGCTCCTTCCATACCACCAATAATTGATGATGAATGCAATCCTTTTACCAGGTACATCAAAGTGTAAAATAGAGTAAGAAAAAAAAACAACTTGTGTACGGAGAAGTCTTGTCTGTAGGAGATGATCGTGTATAGTGATTTTGAGTGCGCTCCGCGCACTCACACCATCGTTATCATCATCATAAGTGACTTGTTCTCTCGTGTTGTGATTTGAGGCACGTTCAACTGTACATGTTCACACATTCGTACACGTGGTAGTCCACTGTATAGATTCGTATAGACTTTTCTATATTACACATGCTGTTAAAATGACAAAGGGATCCATCAACATGGACTTTACGTCTCCTTCAAGTCTCCAGCGAGTCTGCTAACAAAACGGTGGAGCAATATAAATATAAATATAAATAAATGGTGGAAATATGTACAAGTTGATCCCTTGTAAATTAACTATATAAGATGCTAATGGGCTATGATTTCCAGGTGTCGTCGTCGTCGTCGTCGTCGTCACACTGACAAGTCAACTTTCTCAATTTTTTTTTGTTCACTCTCATAAGGACTGTGTATATTGTTTGTAAGCTCATCATCGGCTATCGTTGGAAGTCGAGAGTTTTTTTTATTGTTGTTATGATTATATAAGAAGGATATATAAAAAAAAGACGCAAATAACACTGCCATGTCCAGGGATTTTTTTCCATTGTTATTATTACTATACTACGACTACGACTAGAACACACCATGCAGAGGAACGGGCGTGCCGGAAGCTCGTTGTCACTATAAGTAGATATCTGTGAGTGTGTGTGTGTGTCTGTCTGTCTGTGTGTTTTCAATACGCGATGACAGTGGGTGGGAAATTTAAAAGTAATTTAGATTTAACTAAATATGATAATAATAAGGTGTGCTGTGCGGATTTAAAGTTGATGTTGGCTCAGCCGTGCGTTTATAGCTGATGATGTGACATGTGACGCCGCAGTGTCCATGCTGTAGTGTGTGCGTGTGTGTGTCTGTGTATAATGCGGAATGAGAATTTTGTGTTCTATTCTATGGGCTACGATTTGAAAAAAGCGCGGGACTCCAGTGTGGCGGGAAAGTCGGAAACTCTCCGAAATTTTAGTGGGTGTAAATGTTAAGAATACCGTTTGGGATGGTCGTCATTTACATTTAGCTGCCCTCTCAGTGTGTTTTGAGTGAGTGCTCGTGGTTCTAACAGCTAACTACTTCTATACATGTATGTGTAGTCTCGCATCTAGTTCCCTTCCAGTGGTCTTGGTCGTTTGTTGTTGTTGTTGTTGTTGTTGTTGCTGTTGTTGAAGACTGTAGTGAGAACATGTGTGCTGTAGTAGTATTTATTGTTGTAGTAGGTGACAGGAGAGGAGTAATTATAGTTATAGTTGTACGAGCCGAGTAAGTGGCAGATTTTTTAGGTGACAGGTGATTCGTGGGAGGCATGGGACTTTTTTTTCGTCAGGCGGAAGTCGCTGCTAATGTAAATATGTGGATGGAAAAGTATTGCCTGTGTGTAATGTGTGTATAAGGCGCTGTACACAAATAACTTTTAGCCAGGAGATAATGTTGTAAGATGTTTGATAGTGATGATGATGATGATGATGATGATGATCCTGGGGCTTTCTGTTCTTTGACTTGATTATTACTGTTATATAAATATATATATAAATATGTATAAATATGCTTAGGATTATTTGACTGGGCTCACTCGGAGTGCCGGATGGCGTTTGTACAGGATTTACAAGTGTTCATTTGAATGTTTCTTCAAGAATCATATTGTTGTTGATGTTTGTTTTGTTGAAATTTTTTGAACTGCCCCAATCCCCCTCCCGCCCCTTTCGTATTTTACCAAAGGGTATAGTAATAATAATAATAATAATAATAATAGAAATAATGGTAAGATAGTTTAAATATAAAATACAAAGTAGCGGCTCACATGTTGATGATGAGGGCTGGCGAGGACGTGGTGGGATTTAATGTTCACCATGCATAACGTACTATGTAAAGTAAGTAGTGTTGACGTGCACGCTGCTATGGCTGTAATAATAATAGTAATAATAATAATTGTAATTATTATAATAAATAAATTGTAGGAATCAATCTCGGTGGGAAATCGAGGTGTTAAAGCGCAGAAGGAATATATAATGTCATAATGTGTATTAGTATATAGGATGATGATGCAACGGAGGGTGTGAAGGTACAGGCTCTATAGTTTTACGGTTCTTATAAAACGGGTGTCCTCCTCCTATCCTACCGTGCATGGTATTTCCTATTCCAAACATACAAATTACTATCATCTCGCCTTTTCGTTGGTTGGTGGAACTTTTTGAAGGATGTTCGTTCGTGTACACACACACACACACCGTTCGATTTGTATCGGGATGTATTCAATTGGATCGTACAGGAGTAAGTATTTAGCCTTTAGTTTGGAAAATACGATGATGACGATGACGAGTTTACAAAACGTGGTAGTAATTTTTATTGGTCGTCGAGCGAGATGGGCGTTTATTCGAGAGGGATTATGAAAGATCCGTAAGTTTCCTATATATATGCATACATACAGAAACAGACGAAATCGAGAAATACCGAAGAAAATCGGAATATGCGAAATTGAGACAGCGCACTATAATTTTTTTGTCGGAAATTTTTTTAGCCGGATCGAAAATTATCGAAAAAATCGGAATCGGAGCGGTAATTGAGTATGTTACTGGCTGAAAGCTTATGAGAATGTAATAGATTTAAATGTGTTAATTTTTAAGGGGGAAATGAGCGTGGATTCTTTTTTAGTACTCTGTACTCACTCTCATGTTATTGTTGTTGATGATGTTGGATTTTTAAGAGTAACAAAAACACGGATGACAGGTTAGATGTGTAACGAGTAATAATAACATTATCATTATTACTATTATTATGATTATATATGGTAATAATAGGAGTAACAAGTGTAACAAGTAAACAGTAAATTTCCAAATATATAAATATATACATCTACATATAGTACTTCTTTGTACGTACATTTCTATATATATACATATATATGTACATGTATAAATATAATATACATGTTCGTAAAATTGCTACAAGATCAACCAGAATAATGTACACTGTAACAAGGATCTAGTTAACAATGGCTGTCACCGTATAGTGTATAGTCTTATCATCATCATTATTCTTAAACTGAAAGAGGAAAAACCTGCCATCCATCTCTGTTGTTCATTTGTGTTATTTTATGAACATAAAAAATCAACATCTTGGTCATGTTTTTGTTTTTCTCAATAAAATTCACAAGTTGAAATACGTGCCATTGTCCAAGCTCAACGGATTATTCATCTAACCAGCTGGGGACGGGGATGCCTTGGGATCTTTGCCGCGGTTACTAACTCGAGCTTGGGCTCATCAGGCGTTTGACGGGGACCAAAGCCCTGAAAAATACTAAAGTATTACGCACTCGACACAGTGATTAGCAAAAACCGAACCATGAGCATATTCAGCATTTAAAATTACCGAGGACTTCTCAAGCCTATATGACCCTGTTGACGTGATCATTGCCGCTGTCGTGATTGCATGCCGCATTCGGTGCCTGCTCACAAAACTTTTGAAAAATTCAGGCACTGAAACCCCAATTATTATCATTTATGTAATTTTTTGGTCGACCAGAGGCATTTATTCCAGAGGGATAAGATTCGGAATTTTCATGCATACACAAACGCGAAATCGGAATAAGGAATCGGCCTTGAACAGAGCATCATAACTTTTTCTCGGGATTATTTAGCCGGATCCAAAATTATACTCGCTCCTATTCTTGTTGTTGATGATGTTGGATTTTCAAAAATAGAAAACACTGATGACAGGTAAAATGTGTAACGAGGTAATAACATTTTTACTACGATTACATATTGTAATAATAGGAGTAACAAGTGTAACAAGTAAAGGGTAAATTTCCAAATATATCTATCTACACAATAGTACCTCTTTTCTTTGTACGTACATTTCTATACATATATATAAATATAATATACACGTTCGTAAAACTTGCTACAACATCAACAAGAATAATATGCACAGTCTGTCACCAAAGTTTATAGTCTTGTCACCTTCATTATTCTCAAACTGAAAGGAAAACCCTGCCATCTCTGTTTTTCATTTGTGTTATTTCTTTGGTGAACATAAATGATCAACATCTTGGTCAAGTTTTCGTTTTTCTCAATAAAATTCACAAGGTGAAATAATGTCCAAGCGTAAAGGATTTTTTTCTAAGCAGCTGAGGATGACTATGTCTTGGCATCCTTGCCGCTGCTGTTACTACTTGAGCTTGGGCTCATCAGGCTTTTGACGAAGGCCGCTTCGGACAGCTGCTGGGAATTGGGATGATTCTCCAACTTTTTCACTACTGCCTGCTGAAGATTCGTGTCCTCCAACTCCAACTGTTTCATGAGCCGGTAGAGAGCTGAGGCCTCCCGTATACGACTAAACTCGAGGCAGAACGTCATGATCTCAATGTATAGATCCTGCAGAATATACATTGATTACCTCATTACGATACAGTCAAGTAAAAACCCAGATATGCAATCAATGTAAAGACTCACCTGAACGTTAATTATTCGATTTCGGATGAGAGACTGGAGAAAAACACATACAAGGCGGATCAATCGGTTTTGAACATATTTATCTTGGATCCCTTCACAAGTGGAGATGCAATTGGAAATGTACAGATGGAGGAATTCCTGTGGTAACTCCACAGCTGACGTAAGCCTTTACAGAGAAAACAGGAAAATTCAGATCACTGCCTACACACCATTAGAATGCGGGTCATAATATTAATATTTACCTGTTCACCACCTCCATTGAGTGCACCGACATTTCCATGTTGACAAGAACCGAGAAGTACTCCGTGATCTCTGGAGTGTCCATTAACTGGAGAAGTACTTCAATAGCTACCACAGGATTATTTTCCACCAGCTCGGGGAACCTCTCCGGTGTTAATCCAATTTGATGGATTAACTTTGAATTTTTCTGTATTGCGCCGACCAGAGACGACCGCTGGCTAATCGTTAGTGCATCCTTGAAGGCCTGCTGCATTAATTGCTGAGCCTCCACTTCTTCCTCCTCCTCAACTTCCTCGTCTGGATCTTCCACGGCGGCTGGTTCCATCAGGATGAAGTTGTGGAAGGAAGGATCCGTGTGGGATATCCAAGCCAGCTAAAAAGTGGTTATTTAGTAGAAAAATCTCAAATAGTCCACCCTGACTTGAAATAAAACGACTTACTTCATCCTCTGCGTAGTATAAAGGCGGAGCTAGGGTCGTGAAATTTGGTCGGTGACCCTTTAGAGCTACAGGTATTTCGCCGGGGTTATGGTCCAGTAGAGCCTTCAATAATTCGTCAACATTGCGCACGCCTCTCGGTGATGATCTACAGTAGCACATGCAGCATATCAGCATTACGAAAACCAAATGGACTACGGTCATTATGAAAATTTTTCAAAAAGCAATACTTGATGTCTTTTCTGTCGTTATAGTCGCTCAGATATGATGGGACGGATGCTGGTACAAACGGTGGCAGTGCCGCCATGTGCTCTTTCTTCACTGTTTTGAGGTACATGAGATTCGATTTAGCGAACATGCGAGGCGTTTTGAGCAACTCCAAGGTAGACTTATTCCATAACTGCAAAAAAATATGGTGGTCAATCATGGTATCGCTGTTTTCATCTCGTTCTCTCCCTGTAAATTAATTACCTCAGCAATTGTAACATTTTTGTCGAAAAACTGTGCTATTGCAGCCCGTTCAATTTCTTCGAAACCTTTGGCAGGGAAATGATGGCCCGACTCGGAAGTCTACAAAAAAGAATCCAAAATAAAATCTGCTACATTGCGAAATGTTTATCATAACGATAATTACTCACCAACAGGTTTGCAAAAAATGATGCAAATGGATTGTTTTCAATGTCAACATCTTCGGGGCTGTTGCGAAAAGATGCTACGATCAGACCCGCAGCTGCCACTTTCTGCGTTGGACGCGGTAAAATTTCAGGATTTTGGAGAAAAACAATTAAGACACTGCAGGCTAAAGTAATTAATAGATAAATTTTCAGCACCATGGATACACTTTTACTCAGAGATAACCCTTGCCAATTACATTTACATACCACGAAATAGAATATGTTCCTCCGGAAACTCAGCATGAAATTTCTGAACCAATGATTCCAGTGGGGATGTTTCGGCCCCATCGTCCTTTAACAACCTGGAATAAGGACACACATGTATCAAATAACGCGCAGAGGGTATTTTATTTGCAGATCAAATTACCTTAAAACTTTCCCACCCAGAATGTCAAACTCTGTCGATTGTCCATCCTTGTCCATTTCACCGGTGTCCTTGATTTCCGTCTCTGTCCCGTTATAAATTACATTAGTAAATTTGTACTTAGTGCACGCGAAAGCGAGTCGAGGTTGTAGCGAAGCAAATCCGGTGCATGCATTCAGCACACAGCGGTTCAATTCAGAATTTAAAACCGATTCGTCTCCTTACTGCTTATTACTCCTTATTACTCTAGGCTCAAATGAAAAATTTAGTAAAAGAAAGCGGCTAGCTTTACCTCCGCATAGAATCACGCCAAAACAACCGATTTTGCAATGCGGCCGCCAGGTACTACAAGGGGACATTGTGAGGTGTCCGCAGGGCACAGCACAGACAATCTATGCAGCGCAGAGCGTATCCTTAAACATTACCTCTCACAGTGTAGTATAGCTGCGAAAACTCAGGTTTGACCCCGCCAGAGGGCCACAAAGTTTCTGGGTCAATCAATGCAAATGGGGGGTGGCGTGCTGATTAAAAAATCCCAGATTAAATCCCACAAGGATTTCCCAGATTTAAATTTCGAATGATTTTTGAAAATACGCTCAAAAACAGCTCTACTGCTGTTGTATTTGGGTATTTCCACTTAGAGAGCTAACAAAACCAATATTTTCCATTTTCTGAAAATTTCACCGTATTGAGGTAAAAAAAGTTAGGAAGCATATTTTCGTCCCATGACTCACCGTGTATATTAATGGGGACTCACTCGAAATGAAAAACTGGGAAATCCTTATGGGATTTAACAAAGGATTTTTCAGATTGCACGTATCCCCCCCCTTTGGCGTCAGACTTTGTTACCCTCCAGAAGGGTCAAATCTGAGAGTTTCCGCACCTACCGCTTGCAAAGAGATAATCACATGGGTGAGCTGCGCGCTGCATAGGGTGTCGGCGCTAGGCCCCGGACACCTGACAACGTCCCCTTCTTAGTAAAACCGCAGATGGCAACTTTGTCATCTTCAATGACAAAGTATCTCAAAATTTTAATGATAGTACAAGAAAATCTTGAGTGATTGCTGCACATATTGAGTGACTTCATGAGGTTTCGACCTGAGTGACACGACTGGGAGTGTCTCAAATTTCAAAAAAAACTTTATGATCAAAAGATTTCTCTCGGGTAGTCCTTTCGGAAACCAACGAAAAGGTACCACTCTGTGACTAGTGGTACCCGAGACCCGAGATATACAGTCAAATATCTGATTTGTTGTATGATTTTTTCTCGGATAATTTCTAACAGATTTAAAGAAATATTTAGTTTCAATGATAATTACATATTCTAACAGGTGTAGTTTAAGTGTTTCGAGTACCAAAACTTTAAAGTTTTACAACAACATTTCATACAATTTGGCTTCATGATCATCGGATCGGATGACCTTGAAACCGGGCGAAATTATTTAGCCATTTAAAAATCGCAGATAAATACGACATAAAATAATATAAGTTACTATTACAATCTTAAATTTAAGATTGCTGGTCCATTTAAAGTTTTTGCTGAAATTTCGTAGTATTATTAGTTTTTTAATA